>JAPKLW010005839.1:0-10633 GCA_026898455.1 Plectranthus barbatus | reverse complement strand
TTTATATCTCGCTAGGTCGAACGATCTATACGATCTTCTGTGATCTCTTACACACCGTATGATCTCCCTATCGACGAGATAACTGGATGTGTTTGCTCGCATCGTATGATTGTTAATTCAGACAGGAGTTGTTTATTGCAAGTCATTAATGATTACCAGTATATCAAACATAACGTTTCCTAATATACCAATCATAATGCTTTTATGTATACAATTCCAACATAATGTAATCACACTTCTTCCATCGTCGAAACTCTTCTGTTAACAAACGTCCTTCCGACGTTGATTCATCCAATACGGTATGGAATAAGTCAGCAATGGCTCTTTCCGTTTCGGATTGAACAAACAACTCTATCTCTTCAGCCATAGGTGTGAGATCAGAGTTGGGCAATTCTTCAGGATATACCGTTGCACACCATTGACCGATTCTCCGTAGATGATAGCGAGGTCCAGGCAAGCCATTGAGAGGCACTCGGAGAGGAGTATCTGATCCAGATGTTACCTTCCTCAGATATTTGGCCTTGAAAATCTCCTCAGATTCTCCATCAGAATCAGATTCAGAAATGCAAGATGATTCAAGATCAGTGAACAGAGAATCATTCTCTTCGACAGGCGAGTGTGAATCATGGAGAATTGAATCAACCTGTTCTTCAGTACCTCGAGCTCTACTCGATTCTGCATTAGTGAAGGCTCAAGACCTTAGTAATTTTGAGAGTGCTTTATCTGATAATTCCTCTTCTGCAATGATTGTCTGCTGATCAGATGAGGGATTGAGAAATGATTCCTCTTCTGAAGAAGCTTTCCCTTTTCCTTTATTCCTGGCCTCGTCTGCTAGGCGTTGCAGTTCATCAGCAGGATCTTCATCATCATTTATCATGGTGATATCTGCTGGAATGTCTGTCGTTCCCTCGTTCACTGCTGGAATTGGATTTCCTTCAACAACAATATCCACTGTTGTGGATTGGTCCACTTGTTCTGCTAATACTTCATCAACTATATTAGACTTTTCAGCTCTGCTAGCATCGATTCCTTTGCTAGCACTGCATTCATTGTTAGCTTCTTCGTCTGATATAGTATCTTGTGAAGATATAGCACCTTTTCCAGTGCTTTTACTTTTCTTCGCAGTGTGTTCTTCTAGTTGCGCCTGTTTAGCAGCTCTCTTCTGAGCCATAAACTCTTCAGCAACAGACTTGACTCGCTCGAAGTTTCTGTCTCTTCCTTCGAATGTTAGGTCTCTAATGAATTTATGATAATCTCTCTTCTCCATTTCCTTGAGGATGGCTTCGTGCTGTCTCTTCATTTTCCTTGTTTCCTTAGTGCGCTCTTCCATATTTCTGAGAGATTTAGGAATGTAGTCTGGATCAGCTTCAGCGGTTCCCTCAGTGTTAATTTCAGTAGAGGCCTGCTCTGCTGTTACATCAACAGCAATTCGATCAACATCTTCAGCAGATTTCTTCTCTATTTCTGCTTTGTCCAATTCTTCCTTGTCGGTAAGTAATACCAACTTTCTCCTGGTCTTCTTCTTTGCTTTAGGTACAGGAGAAGTATCTGTAGTTCTCTTCTTTGTTGGGAATGGTAAAGCCATGTCTCCGAGAATAATCGGATGCTGTTCTGCTTCCCTTGAAGTCATAATATCATTGATCTGATCAGCTGGTAAATTCCCTAACTTCTCAATTTCTTCGAGATTTGTGAAGCAATGCTCTGTTTCAGCATTTGTTCGCAACACTGCTATTTCCTCTTCTGTCATAGGGATGGAGGGTTGTAGTATTTGCACCGCCAAATTTGCTTCATCAGAATCTTCAGGGGATGTAGGTTTATCCTTGTCTACATTGGACTTTCCTTTCAACTTTCGAGGATTCCTGACATTGACCGGCTTAGGCTTGTGTCTTGTTACAGGAATGTAGTCTGTGGAAAGGAGTGCAACTCCACGATCTACTCCTGTGTTGGTGAACAAAATTTCCAAGAATTTACTAATCTTCAAACCAAAGTTTACATTTGAGGAGAATGTTCCATCTATCTCCATGTGTGCGTTCTTCTTGGCATGCTCTGCCCACCGTTCAAATATGAACTCAGCCCAATTACCCTTAACATTATCGTTTAATGCCATCATCACGACATACTTCTTAGCAGAGAGCTCCGAGTAAGAACCAGCATCGCACTGGAGCATCTTTATTACTATCTCTGCAAGTAGTTTGTATTCATCTGTCAATGTGTTGATTGAGGTGTTAACCTTAAACGTACTTGGATGCCCTTTCTGTCCTGACTCTTTCCAGCGATTCCACCTCCTTTCCATTTCGACTCCATCATTCACCTTATATTGAGAGATTTTGGTTCCAAAACTTCGAAGTCCAAAAATTCGAGACAGCAACTCAGCATTAACCTCTACAATATTCCCATACACACATGTCCTAAATGACTTCTGATCATCACTCATAACTGCTCTAGCATATAATTCAGCAACCATATGCGGATGAAATTGATCAGGTTCAGCAGTGAGATACTTTACCAGTAATTCGAAATCAAGGAGATTTAGGATCCACTTGGGAAAGTGTTTGCTGGCGAGAGGCATGTACAGAATCCTGTCTTTCATGATCTGGGCCACTCATCTCCGTTCCGCCGAATGAGTGGACAGCTTCTTCTGTCTGGCCATAGTCACTAATGTGCAGTAAGGAATGGACTCATCAATGTCTTTCTTCTTCTCTATTCCAGTGAAGTCGGGTGCATGTCGTACATGCAGGGGTGAGCAAGCGGTGGAGGGATAGATAAATGAGGGTTGTTGAAATTGAATCGCTTCGGAGTTTCCAGTTGGTAAAGATTCTGTATTTGGTGAATGGTTTGATTCTTGACTTGAGGAAGTTGGAGAATTTTGGTTTGAAGCCATAGTTGGGTATTTTAGGAAGTTTGTGGAGGTTGGAGAGGGTTTTGCAGGGACGAGAGATGAAGGGTTTCGAAAAATGGTAGAGGTTTGAAATCTAATTAGTGGGTAGAAGATTTCGGAGTACGAAAAGAGATTGACGATGAGGATTGTATGCACTTTAATTTCAATCAACGGTTGGGGTAGAGAGTGAGATCGTGTGAATATGCACGTCTTCAAGAACTTGAGTGCTGGTGACGTGGCTCAGCCCTATTCTTTACCGCCGTCTGCGTATATTAAATGCGCCTCATCATGAAAGGTACTCTTCCGCGCCTGATTTGAAATCTTCAGCAGCCAAAAATTAGTAGAGATGATCAGAAACTACCACGTATTCCAACGTAGCATCATGGGGCGTATATAAAATTCAATTTCTTGCATAGCTTTTCATGAATAATCGAAATTTCTTCTGATTTGACCTTCACTGAAAGCGATTACTGCTCTCCTCAATGCAACCGTTCGTATTCTGAGATCAGCAGTAATCAAAATTATCTCTATAAATATGATGGGCAAACGATTCAATGGTACAATCTCCTTGTGTACACTCTTCTAGCAATCGTTGCAATTCTTCTCATCCTTTCTAAAAGAAATCCTTCCTTCAGAAGAATATGGAATTATCCAGTACACTCTTCGTTCCTCAACACAGGATCCTCAGTGATTCTGGTTTATATGAAGAGTATGAAACAGAGTATCATGTAGCGGAGGGGGTTATGTCAAGGCTTCATGCGAGTGGCGTGGGCAAATTCGTATCCCTGACCCCTCATACATTCCACAGAGGACTACTTCAGCAGTTTATCCGATCATGCAAACCCATCGGAGACTCCATTGTTGGTGTCTTCAGGGATCAATTGGAGATGTGGACGGTGGATACTTTTGCTTCAGAATTCGGTCTTCCGAGAGGCCCAATTTCCGTCCAGGACTATCACAACGATGAAATAGCTCCGGAGTGGTCTTCATGGATGAAATGGAGGCGTTCATCCGGTCTTGAGTTCTCTCCGCCTCCATCAGCATATGGATTGCAGACACGATACCAGGTTCTCTTCGAAATAGTCTGTGGTATGGTGGTGGGAGAGAATCCTGAGGACATGATATTCTCTCGTGATGTATGGAAAGCCATGATGGCTATTGACGATAGGGCGAATGTTGACTGGGCTAATTTCATCTATCAGAGAGTGTGGCGAAGTGTTTAGCAGTTCCCGCATCTTCATCTCCCCTAAGGAATGCCATTGAGTTGGTTGTTTGAGCAGCGATATCAGGATCTTACTCTAGGTCCCTCGAACCTTCGAGGAGTAGATTTTTATCCATTTGTGCCTTTGTCACCCTTCTGAATTGGTTGTACCCTCTGTTTATGTAAATATTTTTGTTGATCTATATAAGATGATGTCTATGTTTCATTTGAAACAATCTCATATATACACACTCAATACCAAATATCTGCTTGATAATAACCTTGTGATAAGAAAATCTCATGATGAAATTTGTATTAATTCTGCTGAGTATACTGCTGCTAAGGTCCTAGCAGATGGATGTTTGGTAGCAGAGCTATATGTTCTGCTGAAAACGTAGCAAATACCACTTTTAAAAACATGTAGCAGAGTTCTCGTTATCTAGCAGAGATGTCATTTCTAGCAGAGTACTCAACCTCTAGCAGAGTTTTCGTCTCTTGCAGAGACCTCATCTATAGCAGAGTACTCATCTCTAGCAGAGACTTCATTTCTAGCAGAGTACTAATCTCTAGCAGAGACTTCATCTCTAGCAGAGTACTAATCTCTAGCAGAGACTTCATCTCTAGCAAAGTACTCATCCTCTAGCAGAGACTTCATCTCTAGCAGAGTACTCATCTCTAGCAGAGACTTCATCTCTAGCAGAGTACTCATCTCTAGCAGAGACTTCATCTCTAACAGAGTACTCATCTCTAGTAGAGAGTTTATCTCTAGCAGAGTACTCGTCTCTAGCAGATGGAACGACAACTTTCAATGCATGCGACTCTCCATGCGTCGATTATTTCAAAGAAACACTGTGACCGATCTAACGTGGCGTCTGTCCATTCGTCGTATAACAGATAATCATTAACTCTTGTTGACTGAATCGAGTCGATTCTTAAGAAAAGAGTTATGGTTTTTCCTTTATAAATACCCTTCTTGTGAATAATTTTATCACCACAAGAACTCTTTTCTGAACTTTTCCCTTATTTGTTCAAAAATCTTCGAGAAAAATGGATTCACCAGGTCAATCTCTGGAGTTGCGCCGAAACCAGATTCTTCATGAGCCTGGTTTGTACTCCCTTTATGATAACAATCCTATAGTGACAGAAACCGTTATGTCGAAGTTGAATCGAAGTGGATTGACCCAATTTGTCACTGCCACTCCAAGATGTTTCCAAGGTGATGTTCTTCGAGAATTTATCGAGGACTGCTCGGTGGAAGGAGACGCCATCTATGGTTCTTTCCATGGCAAATTGGTCTGCTGGTCACCGGACTTCTTTTCCCAACGATTCGGCCTTCCCAGAGGTTCTGGGTCAGTATTCGACTACCGCGTGACGGACATCGCCCCTGAATGGTCAGCGTGGCAGAAGTGGAGACGATCTCCTTCGTCTGAATTTTCCCTTTCTGTCTCAGCATACTATCTGCAGATTCCTTATTGGGTGCTCTTCCGTATTGCTAACAATATGTTGAACGGAGAGGGTCTTGATGATACTTCCTTTGCAAAGGAAACATGGCAGATCATGATGGCTATTGATGATGGGGTCGAGGTTGATTGGGCGAAATACATCTTCGACAACGTTCGAGATTGTGTCCAATATCACCCTGCTGTTCCTCTGCTGAATGGAATGCAGCTTAGCTGGCTGCTGGAGCAGAGCTTCCCTCGGATAGCAGAAGGACGTTCGAACCTTGTAGATACGGACTTCTTCCCGTTTAAGCCTCCTTCTTCCTAGAATAGCAGTCATGTTGTTATTTTCAATTTTCTCATCTTCCTTTGTAATGACGTTTGTCAATGAATGAAAGGATGTATGGATTCTGCACAACTATATGTTGTTATCTGTCATTTGCTGAAAAATCACAACCAAGTTCTGCTTAGCATTCTTAGTATTAGCAGATTGCTATGATGAATATTCTTCAGCAAATATATTCATATTCCAGAATATTTAACGATGTCTTCATGAAATCCAAGAGATAAAGATAAGAATAACATCTCATTCAATACTCTGTCTCGGATATGCTTGCAACAGTATCCTAGCAAACTGTCTTGTAATTGTGTTGAATTTCTGCAGCAATCCTCCTGTGTCTGATGTAAGCTACAATTTTCTACACAGGGTCATCAAGTGCTTTCATTTAAGACGATAGATTTCTGTCTTAATCAATGGATTTAGGATATCCTTTGGTGTCTTCTTTGAGCATTCGTGGAAGATAACGCCATAATACTCAGGTAGGTCGACTTGCCGTAAATAGCTTTATCAAGACAGGTGGTGTTTCTCAACTCGTCGAGACTCCTCGACTTCCGCCCTCTGAGTTGAGTTGACAAGACACTTTTTGGGAGAATGTTCCCTCTGAGGAGAGAACCACAATCTTGCTATATATATAACATCCCACTTGTTGTCTTGGACTCCATCTTTTCCACTCCATTTAGCATAGCATTTTCTTGTTTCAAAAATGCATCACGTTACCATTGCTCCAAGCGATTTAAGCGTTACTCGAAACCAGATTCTTCATGAATCAGGGTTGTACTATGAGTATGGAAACAACTGTCGCGTTGCAAATTTTGTTATGGGGGCTCTTCATAAGAGTTGTCTGACCCAATTTCTGATGACTATTCCATCACGTTATCAGAAATGAGCTCTACAGAGCTTTATCTTCAGATGTCAAACCCTGATGACGCCATTTGGGGCTCCTTTGATAACCAAGTGGTTTGTTGGACTCCGGCCCTCTTCTCTCAGAAGTTTGGCCTTCCACGGGGTCCCATTTGCGTTATGGATGTCTACCGCCATATGACTGCTCCAGAGTTCGGCTACGGGGATAAGTGGAGGCAGTCGGACAACTATGACTTTTCACCAACTCCATCATGCTTGGAGTTGAAAGAGGAGTATAGAGTCCTCTTTGACATTGTTAGCAATGTCACTTTTGGAGTTCCTGCTGACAACTACGTGTTCAACCCAAGGATCTGGAGGGCCATGATGGCCATTGATTCGGATATGAAGGACGTTGACTGGGCAGGGTTCTTTTTTGAGGGGGTGAAGGAGTGCATCGATCTCTTTCCTCAGGTTCCGCTGCCAACTGCCATGCAGCTGAGTTGGTTGCTGGAGCAGAGGTTCCCTCATCTTGTCTCCGAAGGCATCCCTTTGATGGGATTTGACTTTTATCCCTTGAGGGCTCACTTTCCTAACTCGGGTTGAAGAATGTTTCGAATTCTCCTCCTTTTGGCGTCCACAAAAATATTGTTAGATTTGTAGCACATGATGGTGTAGGGTTGAATATATCTGACATTTCTGTGCTGTGAAGTTGTGTAGCTTTTGAAATATGTCGTCCTTCTTTTGAATGAATATGCTAATTTAGATCCCTTCTTTTTGTGTATGAAGGTGTAGACTCTTTTCAACTGTTTTCATGACATTTTTCAACATTTCATAATGTAGTAATGTCAAGATATTTTTCAGCAGGCCGAAGAAATAGCATTCAGAATGTAACAACCATCAAACAAATTTCAAGAATCTCCACATAGAAAGAATGAGAGCTAGGACTCATTCATCCACATCTTCATCTAATTCCATCAATCCTAGCTTTAAGCATAATTCTTTAAATCTTGTTGAATCTGCTCGTGATGGCACTCCTATTCTGTGTGTAACAGGCCATCATGACTGCTTCCCCCAGTACTTAGCAGGAAGTTTGGAATTTGCTAACATTGAGCGAACGGCTTCCTTCAGCGTCCGATTCCTCCTTTCTACTAAACCATTCTGTTGAGGAGTCCTTGCTGTAGATCTTTCATGTGATATTCCAGCTTCAGCACAGAAATCCATCAGCACTCCATTACAGAAGTCTGTTCCATTGTTAGATCGAATTCTCTTTACAGTAACTTCTTTACTATTTTGCTCCTTGAGAATCAGTTCTGGCAGGATGAGTTTCACCTCGTCCTTTGTTTTTAACAGACGTACCCATGTGTACCTGGAGAAATCATCAACCACCACTAGTGTATACAAACGTTTACTTACAGTGGGTGGAGTGACTGGACTGAAGAGATCCATATGAAGTAACTCCAGAATCCTTTGTGATGTTTCTTTTTTGGGATTTGACTTAAAGGATGATTTGGTCTGCTTCCCGTGTTGACATGATTTGCATATTCCTTCCTTGCGGAAAGTTTCATCGGGCAGACCTACAACAAGCTTGTTCTTGGCAAGGTAATTAATAGTTTTAAGGTTTAGATGATTGAACCTCTTATGCCATAGCCATGTTGTTTCTTCTTTGTTTAGAGCTAGAAAGCAGGAATGTTGTTGACCGCTTTGCCAATCAACAATATACAAGCCACCCTTGCGAATGCCTCTTAGTTTTACTTCTCCTGAAATAGCATCAGCAATAGCACAACCAGTATTCATAAAGGATGCGATATACCCGTTTTCACATAATTGGCTTATGCTGAGTAGATTGTGCTTCAAGTTTGAGACGAGTGCTACATTGACGATTCTTAATCCGTTTCTTTCAATGCACCCTCTTCCAATGACTTCTCCTTCACTGTTGTCTCCGAACTTGACCTTGGGACCGTTAAGTAGTCTTCTTATGTCTGAGAGTAGTTCTTTGTTCCCGGTCATATGAGCAGAGCAACCGCTATCCAGGACCCACTCATTAGATATGCACGTTCCCTTAGCTCTCGAGTCCTGTTCCTGCAAGTGAATCAAGTGGATTTAGGTACCCGTTTAGTGTCGGGTCCTGCAGGATTAGCGTGAAGCATAGTTCCTTTCGGAACCCACATCATAGTGACTTTCAAGACTTTCGGCTTGGTTTCACTATTAACCATTTTCTTGACCTTTGGCTTAGCATTTTTAACATTACTATTTCTAGATGAAGGAATATACTTAGCCATCATTGCCCTTGGAAATGGATATAGAATGGGCTCAGGCCTTGCATAGGAGTTTCTTCTATGCAGTGTATTCTGCTGGTAGGTAGGTCTCACAGCATTGTACTGTGCAGGCCTTCTCTGGTGAGAATTAGGATGTACTATCCTTGCGTTAAAATCAGAACGCTCAGTACTCCTTGAGTTTGCTGAGTAAGGCTTAGCAGATGCTCTTGGATTTCTCTGCTGAGGTCTATTAAATATTTGCCTATCATTCATCATTTGATTCTTCTGCTGAGGCTTAGAGTTGCGTGCAATGTTTATCCTAGGGTTCCTCTGCTGAGGTCCATTAGATAAAGGTTTAGCAGACTCTGACCTCTGCTGAGATCCAGCAGATGAACGATTGGCTATCTTTGGTATAGACCTCTGCTGAGATCCAATGGGCACGTTCTGCGGGAGTCTATTCTTCGACTTAGCTATTGGTTTAGCAGACGAGGTTTCAGCAGATTCTACTCCTTTACCCTTTTCAGCAGAACTATGTCCAGCAGATACAAACAAAATCGGATTCTGTTTAAAAGAATTATCATAGGGTTTTGACATTCTTTTTGATGATTCGCATCCAAGTCCAGACTTATCATAGTGACGTCTTTGACTACTTACAAGAGCATTGAGAGCAGCCCTGCTGGATGCATACATGCAAATACAGTCCTCTTTGGGTTTACTCTTTAAAGCATGATTCTCTTTTTCTAAAGTTTGAAATTTTTCTGACAAATGAGAGAAGTCTGCTTTTAATTTCAAGAGTTCCTCACTTTCTAACCTCAGTCTCTCGACTTCCTCAATTAAGTTTGTAACTTTAAGTTTTAGTGAGGTGTTTTCCCCAACGATTTCATTTTTGATCTCATACATTTTTGAAAATTCTATTGACAGTTTTGTCAAGTAATCTTCCTCGGAATCGAAAAATGATTCCTCCGATTCATCTATGATTGGTTTGCTAGATGGGTTTGATGATAATACCTCAGTTTGCTCAGCAGCGAGGGCTGATTCATTGGTTTCTTCAGCATCGTTGACTGCGTCAGCGAACTGATCTTCAATGATTTCTGCCATTAATACGAACAATGCTTCTTCGTTATCTTCTTCTTCTGAAGAGCAGTAAAACTCCTCTTCATCAGCAATCTCCGTCCTGGTCAGCAATGCCTTGGTTACTGCTTTAGCAGCGCGTCTTTCAAATCGTTGCTTCAGGCGTTTTTGTTCTTCTCTGCTGACTTTTGGGCAGTCATGCTTCAAATGATCTGGAGAACCACATTCAAAACAAGTTCTAATTTTTCGCTCTACTGAGCGATTAGATGATGATGATTGAATCTCTTTCGCTTCTTTTTCAGCTTTCGCTTCATTTAGCATTCTCTGCATTTTTTTCATCTGTTCTTCCAGCTCATTGATCTTTAGATCAATCGGCTGTGTACCTGTACTGGAAGTACCTTCCTTTGCAGGTGATGGTGGAGCAGATCTTTCGGGCTTGTAGAAGGGCTTCTTTGTCTTGAATTTGTTATAGTCCTTCTTAGCGAAGTATGCCAAGTCTTCAGGGTTGCTAGCAAAATTTGATGTGGCTTCTACTACAGCTGTTTCATTTTTCTTCGACTGCTGTATGATAAATTCGTGAGCTTTAAGTTGAGCAAATACCTCAGATGT
>JAPKLW010005838.1:2726-19321 GCA_026898455.1 Plectranthus barbatus | reverse complement strand
GTACTTGGCTGTTTTCTCCCCTACTCGTGAATCGTCCGGGTCTAACCTTTTTGCAGACGCTCACCGAACAGGTGGAAAGCGAGGTCCGGGGGAGGATAGGGGCGAAGTACCCGGACCTCGATTTGAGCTTCCTCGACGAGCTGGAGCTTGAGAAGGAGGAGGAGAAGATCGAGAAACAAAGAGAAGGGCTGGACCGGGTCAACCAGCAGGAGTTGCAACAGGACTCGAGCTATACTGATCAAACTCCAGTACTGGATAGTCCTGTCTTCGGCCCGGTGCCCAATCCGAACGTCACTCCCGACCCTGACGCTGCTGCCTGACTGCAGTTCTCCAAACCTTGTTGTTTTTTGCTAGTATCAGACCTTAAATCTGTGATTTTGAACTGATCTGAACTTTTATGTTTTAGTCCGCATATACTCTGTCTTCTGTTACTTTTTCTTGAAGTATGAATGATGTTGTTGCTTGTTTACTGCGAAATAAAAATAATTACGACGAGGTTAGCGTCGCCCCTTCGATGCTTAAGTTAGTATCACATTTTTGAAAGTTAAATCGTAAAAAGAGATAGGGCAGGTTAAGAAACGTTATCTGTGATGAGCTTTGTTTGACCTTCGCGTTTTCGAGCTTCTAAAATTTCCCTCAGATTTCTGCAGGACATTCGTGAGAGTTTGGGCGATGCCGAGGCATCACCCCTCCGATGCTCAAGTTAGTAGATATTTTAGAATTCGGAGTGAATTGAAATCGTAATGTAAAGACATAAAATAAAAAAAGAGTTATTAGAGAGATAGGCGTATCTGGGGGATCGAGTCCGTCGATCTTGGGCCCTTAGAAGTAGTACTTCTTTAGGTGCTTGACGTTCCAACTGTTCCCAATTTCTCTTCCGTCGTGAGCTTCGAGGTGGTAGCGCCTCGACCTACGACCCTGGTGATCTTGTAGGGTCCTTCCCACATAGGTGCGAGTTTCCCTTTGCTTCGGTCTTTTGTATTTTGGAATACCCTTCTGAGCACCCAATCTCCTTCCTCGAAGGTCCGCAGGTGAACTTTCTTGTTGAAGAATCTCTTGACCTGCTTCCTCCTCTTGGCCATGTTTAGTAGTGCTTCGTCTCTCTGTTTATCGATCATATCCAAGTTTTTCATCAGTTTCTCGTTATTTTCGACCTCTTGGCAGGTCTCCACGCGCAGGCTTCCTGCTCGAACTTCTGCAGGGATGACAACCTCTTCACCATATGCTAGGGCGAACGGTGAACTTCCTGTCGAGGTTCTGGGAGTGGTTCGGTATGACCATAGGACTCTGCGGTGCTCCTCTACCCACTTAGACTTGTGATTTGCGAGTCTTTTCTTCATCGTGGCCATGATTGTCTTGTTCGTCAACTCGGCCTTCCCGTTCGCCTCTGGATACCTTGGCGTTGAGAATACCAAGTTGATGTTGTATTGGTCGCAGAATTCCTGTACGCTTCGTCCCGTGAACTGAGTTCCGTTGTCTGTTCTGATTTCTTTTGGTTTCCCGAATCTGCATAGGATGTGGGTCCATAGGAACTTGATTACTTCTTGCTCTCTTACGTTAGCGAAGGCCTCTACTTCGACCCACTTTGTGAAGTAGTAGGTTGCTACCAGTATATATTCTTTCTGCGCGGCTTTGATTAGTCACTTCAAATTTTTGACACGCGTCTCAGCTCCGTACGTAATTTTTTGCATCTTTTCGTAATGTTGGCCAGTAGAATCCTGCCGATATGACCTTGTGCGCCAGCGATCGAGCCCCTTGGTGGCTTCCGCAGTCGCCTTCATGTATTTCCATTAGGACTACTTGCCCCGCGGTAGGGTCGAGGCATTTGAGCAACGGTCCTTCAACAAATCGCCTATATAAGTTTTCGTTATGGATTGTATATTTGGCTGCTGCTCTGGTGAGGCGCACTGCTTCAGTTCTGTCTTCGGGCAAGATTCCGTCTGTGAGATATTTCTGTATTGGTTCGATCCACGAGCTGCTAAGAGTTATGTCCATGATTTCTGTGGCCCTGTGCGTGGCTGGCTCCTCGGCCCAGGTTATGATGATTGGCTTGCCCTGCTTGCTTACTTTAGTAGAGGCTAAGTTCGCTAATCATCGGCCTCTGCGTTTTCTTCTCGCGCAATGTGTTTTACTTCGCATTCATCGAATTCATTCCGTATTTCTCGTGCGAGGGTGCAATATTTCTGGAGTCGTGGCTCCTTGACTTGAAAGTGGTCCTCCATTTGCATGATTACTAATTGCGAATCTCCGTGCACTCGCAGGCGGCAAGCCCCTAGTTCCCTTGCGAGCTGCATTCCACGAACTAATGCTTCATATTCCGCTTCGTTGTTTGTTGCCTCGAAGTTCAGGCGGATAGCTCTTTCAAATAATTCCCCCCATGGGCTATGTAGTCTGATGCCGGCTCTGTTGCCGTGCATATTGCTTGATCCATCTACTTGGAGGACCCATGGCTCTTTAGCTGTTTCGCCGACTTCCAAGCTTGCGACCTCTTTTTCCGCATCTAATTGTAACCCTGCCGTAAACTCCGCTACAAAATCTGCCAATACTTGTGACTTGATTGTGGTATGCGGCTCGAATTCGAGGCTGTAGCCTCCGATTTCCACGACCCACTTTAACAGTCGACCAGACAAGCTCGGCTTTGAAAAGACAGTTCATAGTGGATAGGATGTCACTACTTTGATGGGATGTGACTCGAAGTAAGGCCGTAGTTTCCTCGATGTTGTGACTAGTGCTAACGCTAGTTTTTCTAGTGCCGTGTATCTTGTCTCTGCGTCGAGCATTGGCTTGCTCGCATAGTGCACGGGATATTGCTTTCCATTTACTTCCTTGACTAGCGCTGCTCCAAGTGCGTGCTCGGATACTGACAGATAGAGCAGTAGGGTTTCTGCTTTCTCGGGCTTGGACAGGAGTGGCGGGCTGGTTAGATAATCTTTTAAGCGCTCGAGTGCTCTTGCGCACTCGTCTGTCCACTCGAATTTTCTTCCCTTCCGAAGCACTTGGAAGAACTCGTGCGTTCGGTCGGAATATCTTGAGATGAAACGACTGAGGGCTGCTAATCTGCCCGTGAGCTTTTGAACCTCTTTCGGGCTTCGCGGATGTGCGATTTCTTTTACGGCCCTTATTTGCGAGGGATCAGCCTCGATTCCTCGGTGAGTCACTATGTGGTCTAGGAATTTTCCAGATGCTACTCCGAAGGTGCATTTTGCTGGATTTAGCTTCATTCGATACTTATTCAGCACTTCGAAGGCCTGTCGTAGATGATGCACGTGGTCTTTGGATTTCTTCGATTTTACTAACATGTCATCAATGTACACCTCCATTGTCTTCCCTATAAGTGGTTCGAACCTTTTGTTTACGAGCCTCTGATACGTCGACCCTGCGTTTTTAAGTCTGAACGGCATCACCTTATAACAGTAGATTCCTTTGTTCGTCATGAAGGCGATTTTTTCTTAGAATTTGGTTGTACCCCAAAAATACATCCATGAAACTTAGTAGTTCGTGTCCTGCGGTTGCGTCAATAATGCAGTCGATATGCGGTAGCGGGTATGGATCTTTAGGGCATGCCTTGTTGAGGTCCGTGTAATCCACGCAGACTCTATTCTTCCCGTTCTTCTTCTTTACTACCACAACGTTAGCGAGCCACGTTGGATATTTTACTTCCCTCACGGATCCAATGTCTAGTAACTTTTGTATTTCTTCATTGACTGCGCCGTTCTTCTCGGCTGGGAATTTCCTTCTTCTTTGTTGTACAGGTCTATGATTAGGATCAACCTGTAATTGGTGCGTCATTATTTCTGGGTCGATTCCCACCATATCTTTGTGGGACCACGCGAAAGTGGTTCTTTCCGAGCTGAGAAACTCGATCAACTATGCTCGGCATTCGGGGTCCAACCCAGCGCTGATGTTTGTTTTCTTCTCTGGATCGGCCGGGTCAAGTCCGACTTCCTCGGTCTCTTCAAATTCTCCCGCCGGGGGTAGCGGTTTGTTTCTGGCGAAGTGCTGTTGAACGCACACGGCCTTAAAGTTCGTATAATAGCACTCCTTGGCTGCGTTCTGTTCGCCCCAGATCGTGCAAACTCCCCCAGGGGTCGGGAACTTAACCACTTGGTGGAACGTCAAGGGCACCGCCTTCGGCTGGTGTAGCCAGGGCCGTCCCAATAGGGCGTTGTACGCGCTGGGGGCGTCAACGACCATGAAGGATACGTCATGATGTGCTCCTCCGCAGTACGTAGGTAACGTTACGGTTCCGACCGTCATCTGGACACCACCGTTGAAACCAATTAAGGGGGTCTGTGATCGAACTATCTTCTCTTCGGGGATCTTCATCTCCTTCAACGCATGCAGGAACAGTATGTTTGCCGAGCTTCCATTGTCGACCAAGATCCTTTTTACTAAGCAGTTTGAGATTAGCAAAGAGATTACTAGGGCATCATCGTGGGGATGACTCAGCCCCGGTGCTTCCTCACTGGTAAATTCGATTGGACAGTGATCTGGGTTTCTACGCCGCAGCCTCCTCTCGGGTTAACCGCCTGGCTTTCTTGGCGGCGGATCTTGTGATGCCGCTAATCTCTGATCCTCCAGTGATGCAATTGATAGTGCGGACTGGCTGCGAGGATCTTGGTTTATCTGCCTTGGATGGTCCTGACTCATCGACTCGCTTCTCCCGTGTCCACGTCCTTTTACCACGGTCCGACAAATATTCAGATAGGAGCCCCTTCTTCAATAGCTCAACCACTTCTAGGCGCAGGGCTCGGCAATCTGCGGTGGTATGACCATGATCATTGTGGAATTCACAGAACTTCTGAGCGTCCCGTGAAGCCGGACCGACTTTCATCTTTTGCAGCCACCTTACTTTCTCCGGTATCCTCCAGAGCACGTTCTTAACGAGGCCCGCTGGCTCGATTGATAGTGTGTACTCTGGGACGTACGGACTGAGATTGTTAACTTGCGGCGACTTGTGGTAAGGATGTGACCTTGGTGGTCGCCTGTCCCTTTGCTCGCGTCGATTCTCATCGCGTACGTTGGGTCTTCCGCTACCACGGCGCGCTCGACGGTAGGGTTCGTCCTCTTCCCATTTGATAAGTGCCCAGGCCCTGTTCAGGGCATCATCCATCGTCTGGCAGGGATAGATGGATAGCTCGCGATATAAGTCTGAATCTACGTCGAGACCTTTAGTGAACGCTAGCACGGCGGTGCTATTTGGATAGTTCGGCACCGCTACCATTTTTTTGTTGAAACGAGACAGGTACGCCCTCAAGGGCTCGCCCGATTTTTGGATCACTGCATAGAGGTCGTTCGAATGTTTGTTAAGGCGCCTGCTACTTGAATACTGTCGAAGGAACAGCTGATGCAGCTCCGCAAACGTTGAGATCGAGCTTCGGAGCAGGTTGATAAACCACTGGAGAGCGGGCCCCGTCAGGCTCGAGCCGAAACTTTTACATATGTAGCTTCCATCTGGGCACCCGGAATTGCTAATGCCAACATCTTCTGCCGATAAACGGCAATGTGGTTTTCTGGATCTGAAGTTCCATCGTAGAGGACGAAGTTTGGTGGGGAGAACTTGGGCGGTAGTTCTGCCCCTGCGATCTCTGGAGCGAATGGGGATTCTGCATAGCTCTCGCGAGGTATGGTCTTTTCTGGTGGAGGTAGTCCGGGTACCTTGGCGAGCAGCGACTCGAAGTACCTGAGCCTTTGCTCGAACCTCTGTTCGATCTGCTGGATTGCCCGGACCTCAGGCTGGTTTGGCCAACGACCGAATCCGTGTGCGCGGGTGGATCTCCTGGTGTTCTCCCATCGTCTGTCTTTTCGATTCGATGGAAGTCGAACTCCAGATTCCTCGAAGTGTCCCGGATGTCTCTCCCCGCGCTTCTAGGCTCTTCGATAATGGGATGCGCGTTGCTTGCCTGAAGCTGCAGTCGCCGGTTCTCTCTTTCAAGGAGTTCGTACTTCCTTGCCATATCCTCCATTCTGGCCCCCATCGTCTCGATCATCTCTCTCGCACCCTGTACTTGTGTTACCAATATTGCAACGTGGGGGTCTCCCAAGACGTTCGGCGGTGGCGGCGGAAAGGTCAGTTCTCCAAGAGGAGTGGCGTTAAATGCTCTCATCAGATCAGTCACTGTTCCCCCTGTGTTCGGTGGACGGGGGGTTCCTTTGTTGGTCGCAGCGGCCCGACCTCGTCCGGCCTCTGTCGGAGTTCCTCGTAATGCTCTAGGGTTGGCTTCCCTGGCGCGGCCTTCTGTCGGAGCATCTTTCTTGTCGTCGGTAGCGCGCATCTTTCCTGGATCGTCTGCCATTCCTGCAAAGAAAAGTTAGAATTCGTTCTCGAGGCCCCATGGTGGGCGCCAAATTGTTGCGGGTACAATTATTTATATAATGGAGCCCCGAGAACTGAGAGTAGAGATATGCATAAAATGGTGTTTAAAACGAAAGTACAAAGTAACAATATGCTTAAAGAAAAACACTTAGAAGCTAGTTTAAAGAAAGTTGAGATGTAATCGTTGATTTTTTGCTATCTGATCGGAGTCTCCTTCTTCATTTGGGAGGAGGTTTTTATAGAGGCAGGACTTTCCTAGGGTTTCCGAGGTCTTCGCTCGGCGGTTAGGGGGCGTCTCCTAGATAATCGGGGCGGCCCACCAGTCGGGTAGCTTGAGTTTTCCGAAAACATCGCTTGTTAGCCGTTTGGCGAGCTCTTTCTTCTTTGAGGTCGGTCGCAGTTTAGCTTGGTGGGTCGATAATGGTATTTCGAACTCCCTTTCTCGTATTTGGACTGCTTTTTGAGTCGATCGAACCGTCCCTGGCCTCAGCGAGCTTCTTCTCCCCCTTGTTGGACTGCAGTTTGACCTGAGCTTTAGTAATTTGTGAGCTAGTATGGCCTGGTTGTCCTGGGCCGGATTCATCATCAGCCTTTTACCGAAATTCTAAATGGGCCGGATCCGATCTGGGCCCAACAGTATATATTTCATAAATAAATATTTTTTTATATATAATATATATGTAATATTATATTGATATTGTTTGGCTATTGCTAGTGCATACCTCTTAGCGATTCGTCAAAGAATCATACTATTTTCATGTTTATGAGTTTATTTTTTCGCCTAAAATATTTTTCTCATTTGTTCTCATGTAAACGAAACTCATGTTTCCTCTTTCACTATTATAACATTTGTTGGGGGGGTTTCAAATCGAGGGGTGGATGCAGAATTAAAGATCCGTGGGGCTCGAATACATCTTGTAGGATTGTATTTTTATTTTATTTTAACAATTTAACTAAACAAAACTCTAAACTCGTGGGGGCGACCGACCCCGTGAGCCTCTGTGTAGTAGTGCCCCTGTTAAAATCTATAACTTAGCCAAGATGATCAAAGCCCACAAGCTACAGCTCAAGTGCGGCCCGATACTGACTATCTATACGATGCATGGGCTAGTCATCTATCGATTCTGGTCACCACCTCAGATTAGAAGACCATCGGACTCAAGGCAAAGCGAAGCTATATCCCTACCAAACACACCACTGGCACTTAAAGTTCCCGCGATAAGGCCCTAACAACGGATACGCCTCGTGGATCCCAAGCGTGGTACGACCACCTTGTCACCCCTCTATAGCCACTGTCACCTCTCCATAAAAATATCGGATCACCCAAATTTTTTTCGATTTTAATAATATAAGTGATCCAATATTTTTATAGATAGCCCCCTTCATTTTAAGTTGTGAGAAAAAAATGAGCTGAAGATAAAGGAAAAATGGGTTAAAGGGGTTGAAAATGTGGATTAACATAAAACATTTTTCAGTTTTACTCAGTTTTGTATTATATATATATATATATAATCTAATCGAGCCCCCTTATGAAGGATTTCTGGATCCGCCACTGGCCACTACAACCCAACGCTTAAAAAGCTATGAAAATTGACTTTTACTCACAAATGTGGGGATGAAGTGATAGTTTTCGACAACTAAATCATAAGTAATCACCACGAGCAAACAAATTCATTACTTTGTGATTAGCGTTGTCGGACGTACAATCATCACATCCCTAGTCTATCACTATGTCGCCAATAAAATACATGTAACGCCCCTCGTAAATTTTAAATGTATTTATCAAATTTTCAAAATTTATATTTTGTTATCGAATTAAATTCGAAGTTATGCGATTGATTTAATTTGAAAATTACTCCCTCTGTCCCATGAGAATTATCCCCACGGGATTCAGCACAATAACCAATGTAGTAGAGATAGATAAAATTAATATTTTATTAGTGAGTGTGTATTAATTTTCCATTTTAGGTAAGGGGACAATTCGTGTGGGACGGACGAAAAAGGAAAGAGGGACAATTCGTGTGGGACGGAGGGAGTATTATTATGGCATTTATCCAATTGTTATCCTTATTTTAAAAGGAAGAATTAATTATTAATTAATACAATTAATATCGATAATTTATTTAACAACCCGACATTTTCATATCGGATAGTATAGATCGATAAATATTCGCGGGTAGACGAAATATTACGGTCTCCCGTGCAATGATGCGAAGAGAAGTGGAGTTGACGTGAGGTAATGTTAAAGTGACCGATGTGACAAGCGAATGACAACCACTTTAACCTTTTTTACTTTCGGTAATTCCGAATCTACCCTCGCCTCCCTTCTATAAATAGAAGGCTTTATTTATAAGTTTTACTTTTACTCTCACTAAATTCTCTAGAGAATTTCTGGTGAGATTTCAGGCAAGTTTCCGGCGAGCTCCGACGAGGTTCCGACGAAGAGATTTCAAGGTAAAACTATACCTTTTTGGAATCCTCTCTTCGCTTCCTTTCCATTTCCAACCTTAGATTCTCTTTCCTTTGTGTTTTGAGGTGAGAAATCGAGATATCAAGGGTTGATCAAGCTATCAAAGCTTTACGAACGTCCTAGAGGTATAGATCGAACCTCTCTCTAGCTATTTCTTGAATATTAGTTTTTCCCTAGTTGATAAATGACATGATCTAGGCTTGTGTTGAGTTTATAAGTATGTATGCATGTGTAGCATGTTATATTATGAGCCTAGAATTGATATATTGACCTAGGAATCGAATTGTAGTTGATTTGGAGCATTTTTGGTATATTTGCTCTACTTGGAGATATTAGGATTTTATTTCGATTCCAACATGTTTTGATGTTTAAATTCATGTCTAGAATCGTTATATATGTTTAAAAACCATTTAGTGTTGTTAGAAATCGATTGGACGAGCTCGGATAACAGTTTGAGCCAAAAATAAATATTTCCACCGGAGGGCATATAGCCTCTATTTCGACCGATATAACCCTCATTTCGGTCGACGCGGCCATATCGGTCGACACGAGGGCCATGTCGGTCGACATGTATGTCTCGGTCAACGTGGAAGCCACATCGATCGACACAGAACCCTCGCTTGATTCTTTTTTCGTCGACCATTCGTATCGGTCGACATATATTTCATATCGGTCGACACGTTCGTATTGGTCGACATACTTTCCATATCGGTCAACACATTTGTATCGGTCGATATATACTTCATCTCGGTCGACGCATCCGCGGTCGATATACACTCTGTGTCGGTCAACACATAGTGAAATTCCACAATTTTAATTCTTTCTTCGATCGATTCGACTTATCTTTCATATCTTTCGATATCATTTATATCGATCAACTTAAATAACATTTTCTAAATTCTAAATTCTTTCTTTGACTAATTGAATTCCAATTTTGTTCGATATTTCGTGTATCAATCGACAAAGAGATGTTATCTTCCATAACTTCTCCAAAAATTTTCTCAATTCAAATCAACTTTGACTGCTTGACCGAACTCTTGTAACTCAAAATTCTTTGAAGCTTATTGATTAAATTAAACTTGTTAAACCTCAATCTTTGAATTTTGATCTTCATCCAAGATCAAGAATCTTCCCGATTACTTTGATGAAACGACTTTGAAACCTATCGATGAATTATAAAACTCTTAAATCAATTACACCTTGATTCGTAATTGATTATGTAACTTCTTTCAATCATAATATGTGAAGAGATACTTAGTCATTTGATGACGTCTCATACTTGTTCCGAAGAATGGAACTTGTTAAATTTAGAACATTGAAATTCAGCTTATCTTCAACGTCAATCGACACCCCTCTTATCAATCATAGTAGAGAGCTATTCTTTCTTTCTCGCTCTCTTTAAAACCTTTTTTATTTAAACCAACTTCGATTGTTCAATCCAATTAATCATGACTTAATCTTCTCTTGAAACAACTTGATGAGTTCTCATACTCTCAAGCGATGTACAATGATGGATTATGAAATTTATTCAATCATACTCTTTGAAGTAATGTTCCGTCAATTGACGAAGTCTTGTATTTGTTCAGTTATGCTGAACCATGAATTCCATTTGTAAATCATGCTCGATATTGAACCACGAGCTATTGAATTAACATTTGACTACCTTGTCCGTCAAACTAGATTGCCAAGTCATTCTTTCATATCCTTATCCGATGGCTCAAGGTTTGAAAAGTCCATGATTGATTAAGAGTCTAGAATCCTAAATATTTAAGTGACAGATGTCTCGATCTATTATTCTCTAAGGGTTTATTTATTCCTTATATTGTAGTACTAGATCGACCAATCGCATAATCAAACCTACTCAAGGTGGGCTTTCTTTTATCCCTATATAGTGGGCCCAAAATAAAAGTATAAAACGATGTTTTCTTTTCAAAAGCATATCAAGCATGAAATGAAATGTTTTGTTTTGAACTGCTTTGTCATTGCCTACTGTTTTGTGTTTGCTATCTATCCTCTCTATGGGGGAACCCCACTTAGAGAAGAACATCAAACGAATTCAATGTGGATGTTGACTCTGCGTATTGCGAGTCTTATCGATCGTACCCATGTAGTGAAAGAGATAACATGGGTTAGTGCACTATGATGCTGAAATGTTAGGGGTCATTCCCTACTCGGACTAGCATCGTGACTGTGGTAGGTGGCCACCTCCCAGTCACATAATTAATTGCAGATAGTTTAACTAAGTAAAAAGGAGCATGCTCATTCATAAAATGTTTTGGTGCAATGGGAGGATTTCAAACTTAAAACCCCATGTGCGACCCGATTAAAAGACATGACAAACTTATATATACGTATGTTTTCGGGCACGTGTTCACTAAGTACAATTTGTACTTAGCCCTTTGCATTATTTCTAAAATGCACAGGTTAAAAGAAGCTTTTGCAGCAAAGTACGAGGCAACAGTCGAGGTGGAGCCGAAGACTCCTTTTGTAATAGTTAAATGTTAAAGTATGTATCTTCATATACATACTTCATTGATAACTTTCCGTTGTTGAAACACTTTATCTTTTGTTAGCCTTTCGACGACATTTTAAACTTGAATACTCTGATATTTGGTATACTCAAGAAGCCAAGATCCCTTCTTGAGAAGGCACCCTTTATTATCTTTTGCTTAACTTAGAATAAATGTGATGATTTCTATCTTATTCGCTTGAACTCTTCTTATTGATTGATATTCCAAGTGCAAGTCTCGTAACCGATGTGCCTCAATTCTCTCATTTATGTCTTATGTATAAATCGGGGCGTGACAATACATTTTACAAACTCTTGTAAAGGGACAATTTTGAGCAACATATATAAACTTTTTAAAAATTATTTCTCTATTCTGTTTATTCTAAGATCAACAAATGCTATAAGTTCACTATTCTCATCTTAAACACACACCTCATCATTAACATCTCGTCTAGATCCAAAAGGCTCCTTAACGATCTGTATAAAAAAACCCCAACAACACCAATCTTTCAACTTGGTTTATTTCATTATTATCTCTACTTTCTTTCAACTTGATTTATTTTATTATTTTTTTGATTTTCTTTTGTGTGACCCTCAATCTATTTCATTTTTTAATAAAAAATCATAATTTTAAACTTTTGATTTACACATTCTTGATTGTGCATAAATATGGCAATATTTTGTATTCATTTTCTTAATGTATCAAAATATTTTTTTACTTGATTATATAAGTGATATTTATAAGTTGATAATCATGTAAATAATATTTCCTTAATAAAAATCACAGATTCTATCTAATTTATATTTTAGATATCCACGCGATGCGTGAGAACTTCAATCATTTATTCTAATAATTTATTCTTACTATTGTGTAGGGCTGGCAATTCGTGCGTGTTGGGTCGTTATCGTGTCGTGTCTTATCGTGTCGTGTCATTATCGTGTTTGAGCTTAACGGGTTCGTGTTGGGTTCGTGTCTGAGCTTAACAGGTTCTTGTCGTGTTCGTGCTCATCATTATTGTGCGTGTTCGTGTCGTATTAAATTTTTTTTGTCCCAAGTGTAAAACTAACAATTTTAGTAAGGTTATTTTTTATCGTGTCGGGTCGTTTTCGTGTCGTGTCATTATCGTGTTTGAGCTTAACGGGTTCGTGTTGTGTTCGTGTTTGAGCTTAACAGGTTCGTGTCGTGTTCGTGCTCGCTTTTATCGTGCGTGTTCGTGTCGTGTTATCGTGTCGTGTCAGAAATTGTCAGCCCTACTATTGTGTTTGTGACTATTATGCAATTTTATTTAATATTTTTAGTTATTATATTATTTAATAATAAGTTACACTAAGATTTTTAATTTATTTCAAATGATCAATGTTTGCAGTGACTTCGTATGCTTTTATCAATTATTTCATCTAATGATATTTGTAATCTAAATTCTTATTATTTAAAATTATTAATGAATCAATATTTAAACAAAGCAAGTCAGAAAATAAGATTGCTATTCTTTTTAAAACTATTTTATGGTTTCGTTTAGTATTTTATTTTACTTAATATAACATAATGCTAATTTTAATAAATTATTAATATTTTAAATAACTTATTCCCTTGATTTAATTAAACTTGAGAAGTGTATTATAATTCTACAAAAATTTCTTCAACTAAAGTATTGCCTATCATTTTTTTTATATCTTTTTTTCTGAAAAAGAATTGTTAAATTAATTTACATGTACCATATAAGTAAAAAATTTGCATGAAAATTCAAAAAGCAAAATAAAAATACTGAAGTGTAGAGAATTCATATAACAAAAGTTCTACTCCATAACAAGAAAAAAAAATGAAATATGATGAACATACAATGCAAATGAGTTGATCTCGCATTGAAATGTGAAATTTCGAAGTAATACACATTCATTTGTTTCTATCTTCCTCCGTACAATCATTATTTGAACTTCAATTTGAAGCCGAATAATATGGAGTACAATAATAATAACAAAAAAAAGAGTGTGAGAGAGAGACTATACAAAACAAAACAAAGATGCATAATTATATTTTTCATTTGAGAGGAAATTAAGAATGATGAAATAGTAAATAGAGAACTCATATTTATAATGAAAATATAACAATAAAAATTTCAAGATTTGATCATATTCTACCACGATTTAAGAATTATGTTTAATTTGATTGCCATGTAAATCATAATAAAATTAATTTTTTGATTAATAAAATCATGTACTCAATCTATATTTATACTTAGAAAATTAACTAAATTGAGAATATTAATTATCAAATTAATTATAATCACCTCATTATTATTTTGAGTTGGTGATTTTAAATTGATTAATTATCTAAAACTTATAAATCTACTAAATGTTGAGGACTAATAATCCTAATATATTTATACCGTCTTCTTTCCGATTCCATATTTATCATTCACAAACTAATTACAAATGAGATGTATTCAACATATTAAGTTTGGATTGAATTTATAAATAAAGTCATTTAAGATTATTTGATTAACGTGTACACTAATTCCCTAAAAATCCGATTCAATTTGATACATATTTCCCTAATCTTGAAAATTGATGTATGTTATGGAAAATAATAATTAAAGTATTAATTGATTTCTAATTTTTGTATACATATTTTGCTAAAATACAAAGATTAATTATAGAATATTAATAATTAAGGAAAAACAATCTAATTTATTTATACATATTTCACAATATATAATTAAAATCTCACTTATTTAATTTTTTGAAAAATTGTTGAAAACTCAAGGGATATTGAAATAATTATAGAATATTTTACAGAATAATTAATAAACTGAGAAGTTAAATTATTGAATAAATAGATATAGATATAAATATTTCCCTAAAATATATAGATTAATGATAGGGTAATAATAATTAAGGAAAATCAATTTAATTGATTTATACATGTTTCGCTAAAATATATAGATTACTTATAAGATTTAATTTGTGTATCTCTAATTTTCATCAAGTTCACATTTTAATATAGGAGCATTCCTATAATGAATTTAATTCAATTTTAAAATATATATTTCCCTACAAAACATTGACACATATTCTTCTAAAATTAATCTAATTCATTTGTAATTCATTTATGCATATTCTCCTAAAATATATAGATTAATAATTTAGGAAAAATCAATGTAAATATGTAATTGATTTATACACATTTCCTAATAAAAAATATGAAATTCAAAGTAAAATCTATATAGAATGTTAAACACAATAATTAATGAAGTGAGTAGTCCATTTAATGAATCATTAAGACAATTGAAATTTATCTTATATTATCTCCGAACTTATTTTAATATATATATATATATATATATATATATAGATATTTCCCACTGTCAGGATGAGATTAGAAAATAGAAAGTGATGTTTTGGTTTTTGCCTCAAGCAAAAACTATGGCGGTGAAACATCCTCCGTCAAAATTAATTGGTAGGAATTTCTTTTTTATTAAAGTATACTGCTAATAATAGATCTATTTCTCCCTTGAGAAAAACTATAAAAGATTTGACGTTATATACTAAGTAGAAAATTACAAGAGTTGGTATAATTATTCCAAATTTAGTTGATTTTAATTGTTTTATGTTATTAGGTGATGATGCAGTCAAATAAATGCATATTTCCTTAGAGGTATAATCCATAAGAATAATCATTAATTATTATTTTCATATAATTAATAATATTAAACTTTTGTTGTGTGTAAATCTAATTTTTATTTTACCAAAATTTAAAATATATTAGTTAAAAAATAATCAATTCAAAATTTAAAGAAAAATATGCAGTTTAATGTAATACATTCATTGCAGCATAAATGAATTAAATAAGTTTTCATCAATTATAATTTCCTAATCATAATTCTTTCTAATTTATCAATATTTTAGATAATAAGATATTTAAAGTTATCAATATAATAAAAAATAATGAAAATTATTTAACATTAAAAATTACTATGAAGTTAAATTCACCATATAAATAAATCAGATATATAAGTCCCAATTTCGGAGCGGTTCAACATTTTGTCAATGATGAATTGGTTATATGTTCGAGACGAATTGTCCCTACCCATTTAAATATTGCACTCAATTTAAATAAAATATATTTAATTATTATTTAAATTAAAGATCAACGTTTAGTCTTATAAAAATTTACAAATTAATAAGAGTAAATATATGTCAATTTAATATGACATATATACTGTATAAATAAATTATATATATATATTTACAAATAAAAAATACCAAATTTAATATAATAATGTAAGCAATTAAAGTTTGAACGTATTGTGAGATGCAATACCAGTAATTATTAATCCAAATCCCAGAAAATAATAATAATAATAATAATAATAATAATAATAATAATACCCTTAAAAACCAAACTACCCTTAAAACGAAACCCAATTTTATTCATCAAACTTCGTTGTAGCGAGAAACCCTCGTTCGACATCTTCGCCTGCGTTGACACACACTTGAATCGCTGCAGCCACAGCTGCGAATACGCTCCTATTTCATATGCTCGAGGTCAGATCTCTAATCTCACTCACTACAGCTTGTTTTTGCTTCCTGTACTGCTCTTGATCTTTTATCCCTCGTCTTCTGTTCATAATTCAATTTTTCTGCTCAAGCTATTGCTGGACCTTTTTCTTAATGTGGTTTAATGCAGATTTGGTTGATTTACTTCTCCAAGATTGTTTTGTTGCAAAAGATTTTCACTGTCAAGTAAAAGGTTAGGACTGCAAGAATCGGGAAAATGTCTGAGTTGCTGAAGAATGATTCTGTTGAAATTAGGGAGGTATGGAATGACAATCTTGAGCAAGAGTTTGCTCTTATTCGTGAAATAGTCGATGATTACCCTTATGTTGCCATGGATACGGAGTTTCCCGGTGTGGTTCTTCGCCCCGTGGGCAACTTTAATCATATCCATGAATACAATTATCAGACTTTGAAGGACAATGTCGACATGCTCAAGTTGATTCAGTTGGGTCTTACATTTTCTGATGAAAATGGGAACCTACCCATATGTGGGTCTAATACTGGCTGCATTTGGCAATTTAATTTCCGCGAATTCAATATCAGCCAGGATATTTTTGCTAATGATTCCATTGAGTTATTGAGGCAATCTGGGATTGATTTTAAGAAGAACAATGAGTTTGGCATTGATGTTAACCGTTTCGCTGAGCTCTTGATCTCTTCGGGGATTGTTCTGAATGATGGTGTGCATTGGGTCACATTTCACAGTGGTTATGATTTTGGCTACCTGCTTAAGTTATTGACTT
>JAPKLW010005837.1:0-19332 GCA_026898455.1 Plectranthus barbatus | reverse complement strand
TTTTTTTTTTTTTGTTTTTGCCTATGTTACAATGCCATAGGAAATGATTAATGATATCACGTAATTTGCAGTTTGTAGCTGAGTCAATTTACAGGGGTTTTGAAATGGTAGTTTGCTGGTTAGATCCAGATTTGAGCTTATTGGAAAATTTGAATTTTTTTAGGGCACTTGAGATTGCCAACTGCGTAGTAACTTCATTTAATTTTGCAGCTTTCGACTCCCGTTAATGAACAACTCAGCATGGTGTGAATGTGTAAAACAGAATAAATGGATAATTATAAAGCTGGAAGTGTTTGTCGTTAGCTTGTTGAGGGCCCATAAATTCTTGGATTTATCATGTAAACATAAAATATTAAAGTTTGTAAATTCCAAAAGTGCATTGATATGCCTGTGAGCGTGTTTAATGAAGTGGTATGCTTTATATGTGCTTCCTAACAGAATGCTGAAATTTGTAGTATTTCTGGTTATAGGCTGAACTTAGAGCTAGTGTGTTTGAAGCAATCGAAGAGGAGGATAAAGTTATTGAGAAAGAAGATGGTCTGCCTCCTGCACTGTTGGGTAGCTGCAATGATCGTGCGAAACAACTTCATAACTCGCCCTCAGGTGATTTTAGTTTCAGTTGTCAGATTATCCTTCTACATGACTGATACACTGATTCATTTGTACAGTAAAATCTGCAGGACATTAACTTTACTGATGTTTTATGACTACACAGATTAAATTTATTATAAGAAAGAATGTTTTGGTTCTTAAAGAATCTGTATGAAGTAACTTCTGGTCTACTAGTTTTATACTCTATTCCTAATATAATGTGCATAGAACTTCAAACTGGATAATAGTTCTATCTAGATCAGTAGCACAGATTTCTCTCTGAGCTTGACGTTGTCTAAAGCTAACATGTTCTTTGTTGGCTGCATGATGCTTTATCTCCAGGGAGGCTTTTAACTGCCTTAATATGTGAATATCTCGATTGGGCTCAGTTAAACCACACACTAAAAGTCTATTTGCCAGAGAGTAATTTGGTATTTTCTCCATTCTTTTGTTACTTGATGCTTTTCCATCTACTTTATTCATTTATGATTGCAGTTTTGTTAATTTTTATTGCATTTGATTTCAGCCAAAGGATTCCTGGAAATCTGAGTTACAAGATTTTAGCAGCAAGAATGGTTATGACCTTAATCAAAATGGAGACAGTGGTCCTTTGCTTTTGGACGTTCTTGAGGGGTTCTTAAAGTTTGAGGTAGGTAGGTTGAAGATTTAGTGATAGTCACGGTTTAATTTATTAAGATAGAAGTTTCCAGAAGAATTGTTCTGCCAGGTTTGACAGGCTATTGTAGAGTAGGATTTTTTAACTTCCCAAGCTTAATCGTTTGGTTGATGCTATTTTGAAGAAAGCTATGACTTACAATTTGATCTTTTTTCGCCCTCGTATTCCCACAACATAAGTACTGATGTGATGTCTGGCTGACTACCATGTTGAAAGGATGAACTAAGCAACCTGCTTGGATTTGCTCCACTGGAAGTCAACAATAGGATATCTGTTTCTTTTCCTCTCCGTCTCTTCCTTGGAATGAATGATCTATTTAGTTTGTGTTATTGTAGAATATGTCTCAAGGAAGAGGTGGCAACAGGAGATCAACCACTACCGATTCTGAATCTCTATCAAACTTGGAAGTGCGCAACAGTAGGAGACCTTCACCAACTTCAGTTGCTGGGGGTATACCTCAACTGGGAAGGTATTTGATCAGTTTCAATTCCATATTCTTCTTTTTCTCTTCGACTAGCCTGTCTATTCTATCTATAAATTCTTGTAAATGTGTCTTGCAGGCCTAATCCTGTTACACAACCATCTGGTAAATAGTTAACAATCTGAAGTTTGTTCTACAACATCGCTTTAAGTTATTTCTGCTATCTAATCTGTCAAGATTTCAGATCGAAGAGGTGGATCATCTACGTCAGGCTACAGGAAAGATGAATACAATTGGAGGTATGAAAATGACGAGAATCCTGAAGATCTCAACCGTGCATCTGCTGCATTAGAAAACCTGCAATTGGACAGAAAAGCCCGTCGCCCAGGCACATCTTGGAGGTTTGTTTCTGAACCTTGGCAATGCCATCATATTGAGAAATATTGATGATAGGAAGAGTAACTCTTCTATTGTGTCGAAACGCTACAAAAGCGAAGTGTTAGATGATGATGCCAAAGTTGCTCTAGCCAGTAGCCCCCAGAATAATGTCATGGAATAAACCAAGTGGATTTTCCTTCAAGCCCTTGACAAAATAGGATGGTTGGTGAATATCTATGTGTTAAAGGAATTGCTGAAGACAGATTGTAGTGAATAGGGTTAGTTTTTTGAGGATCCAGTGTTAGTTTATAATAATATCATCTTATGGATACTCTAGTGGAGATATGGTCATGTGAATTGTGAAAACACATTCATTTAGTATACCATGCAGATGAACGAATGTGTACATATGGTGCATTTGGTTTCTGACCTTTGGTTTTTTACTTGATGGATGAGGATAGTAGAAAGATTTTTGTCTGCTTGGCTGAAATCATCCACTGCTTGCCAGATGATCTCAAATCTCAATCTTGTTTAATGAATTTGCTGCAGGCACACAGGAGATGGGGGTTTTGACGAAGACAGCACCGGGTAGACATAGCTTCTGTGGATTTGTTGGATCCATGTTAATTTAGCCTTGCAACAGCATTGATTATTTGATTTTCATGTAAGGGCAACATTCCCTTTCTATCTCAAAGGTGCTTTTGTCTTCTCTCCAATTTAGTTCACACCTTCAAATCTTGTTTGCCTGTACTTTTTCTTCATTTCCTCTGTGTTATCGAATGCTAGTCCAAAGATGGATTTCTCATAGGGTTGTAAAGATTGACTATATCATTATCCTAAATTTCGTTTTTCCTACACTTTAGGGCTGTAGTTTGATGTTTACTGGAGTTATTCTTTCTTTAGGAGTTGGTTGTCTAAGTGATGATGGAATCCGGCCAACTTTGGAATGGTGTAATAATTTGATTGTTTTTTGTATTTTGGTTACATATTACTCACTTCGTCCCAATTTTTTTTTTTTCTCACTTCATTAGTTTCATTTCTAAAAGTAATAATTTTTTCAATTGTATATTAGTTTTTTTTTTTTTTTTTGAGAAAAAATTGTATATTAGTTAATTTGACAATAAAGTTCATTTAATTTTGATATTGGTTGTGTAAGCATCGTATATTAGTTAATTTGACAATAGATACTGTATTTGATGATTGATATGCGCTTTGTACCAAATCGAGCGTCTAAATCGAATTAGCTTTTTTCTAAAAATATAAATTTTTCACACTAAATAATAAAATATTAATTCTACTTATTTATACTTACAGTCTTGTCTTTATTTTGTTGGAGTCTTTATTTTGTTGGAATGGAGGTAGTACAATATACTAGGTTTGATGTCCTGAAACTTCAAATAAAACCAAACGTGCATTTAATTCATCATATAACTGTAAGTATGCAAAAATAAGTATAATAAATATCGAAAATTTGAAAATTCAAAATAAATCAAAACCAACCCCATAGTTTCCGAGAGAATTTTGTTCTCAAAAACCATAGCACAAAGAATTACAATTCTTTCCTTAAAAAGTATGTCTGATTAATACAGACCTACTTACACTTTTTTTTTTTCTCTCTCTTCTGGCTAAATTATTGTTAGATAAAATAACAAACAAACAAACAAACAAAATATTATCATTTTCTCTTTACTAAAAAATAATTCAAATGGCAAAATATTACTTTGTAGAGCTCAGTTTCATTTCTCTTCAACTACGATCCCGTTGCCTCCACCTTACCCTGCACTATGTTTAAACTCATCCCCTCCTCCGAGGTTTTTTCGTCATTTTGCTCCTCGTGATTCGTCAGCTTCCCCTGTTCCATCCAGATGTCAAATTTTCAGGAAAAAACGATACGACCATGAAATACAGCCAACCAGTACTCGTAAATTTACAGTTTTACTAACCTTGTTCCTGTCTCGCCATCCTAGTCCAAATGGTCTGGATAGCAAACTGATCTTTCTCGCCGGCACATCTTGAGAAGGTTCTTGATTACTTTGCTGCGTCGATCTAAAAAGAAGGCGAAAACAAAAAATGGAGGCGGCTAAGGAACTAATAATAGGGCGTAATGAGAGGGGAAACAGGTAAGAGGCTCTCTATGTTGTGCTTGAATAGCCGTAGTAGTATGAAAGGAAAGAATGATCAAATTATGAGATACTCCCTCCGTCCCACTATATTAGTCTCGCTTTCATTTTTCATCTGTCCTGTTATATTAGTCTAAATTTCTAAAATGGCGAAAATTTTCACAGTTACTGATAAAATATTAATTTCACTACACTCATAAACATTGGTTATCGTGTTCGGTCAATATGCGACTATTTGACTGGAACGGAGGGTATCTGATCATGTGATATGTTGGACCAAAAATTATGATAGAAGAAACATTTCATTACCGAGGGGAAGAAAGCGCTTTGGTTTGCCCGGACTGGTACTGCAAGGTAGCTTCCAGCATGGACTCTGCCATAACCGCCCTCTTTTCCATCTCGACCAGGGCTGCAGTTTCTTGCTCGTACTTCTTCTGCACATGGTCATCGCAAAAGCACACAAGGAAATCCATAAAATTCAAAAAATGAGTAAAGTAAAATGCGAAAACATATAGTATGGTATATGCACTCTGAAACCATGATGCGGAATAATATTTACACAGAATCAGATGTAGCCATCACGACACGAATCAAGCTATTGCAAGTTAGGAGAGTGCTGGTAGATGCTGCGAGTCATCATAAAAGAGAAGAAAACTCGCAGCATTTCTGAAAACCAGAAAGCACGTATAGAAGTAGAGGAACCTGAAGCACTTCAGCTGCGTATCTCTGGGCAGCAGCATCTTGCTCGGCACATATTCGAGCATCTTCTGCCACCTTCTGTTCTTGTTCTACCCTCATTAAAACCTGTAGACAGCAATGCATCATGATGAAAGAAGCAAATTAGGATAACTTAAGTTCAACATTTATTGTAAATTTAATTCAAGATTCCCGTGGAGAGGAGGATACCCTACTCACTATGTGCTTCAATAGTTGACCCCATATGCTTGAAGTAAGAAATTGCTCAACTTACAGGAATAGTCTTACCTGAAGCATGGCATTCTCTTGTTCATGCTGTTCAACAAGGGCGCTCCGCAGCTCAGAGACCTCTCGCTGCAACTGGTCAACCTAAAACCCGAAATAGATGCTCAGCCATTAGAACCAGATCCAGGCAAAAAGGAACAGATTTTAAGAGGAAATTTGAATCCGGCAGCTGCTGCAGCAATCACGATAATTGTCCACCCCCTTGCAAGACACCATCCCTAACCGTATGTCTTAAAACATTTATTTGAATTATGTTGAGGCAAATACAAGTTATACCCATGCGATGAAGAAAACCATATCAGTGAATCACACAGCCTGACCCTGATTAGCTTCTGAGTGGACTATAACAAAAGTCATATTATGCAAGAACATTCGAACAGCGAGATCAATAAATGACGGTCAAAACTCTTTCATCACATTTGAAATAGATGTTAACTAATCATCTTCCTTAGAATTCAGGTTTAATATTTCAAAAGAAGGAAAGCACAAGGATGTGGGGAGAGATGGAGTTGGTAGGATGAGAAATCAGATATGATATCGGCAGTGACACAGATCTGTTTCGCAAATCTTAACAAGCACAACTGTAACAAATATAACAAGGATAAAAAAATAAAAATAAAAACATTGCACATCAAACCGCTTATTTACCCTAGCATTCAATTGCTGTCGATTATCATGCTTAACCATCTCCATCAGTGCCGTTTCAAGCTCTTCTGCTCTGCATACAGCAAAGCATAAGGTCAAAAATATAGCCCACACACTTCGCCAGATAATGCAAAAAAAATATTCTTTTATAGTATCATATAGAATTTTTTTAAACTGAAGCTTGAAATTCCGTGTGAAAGGATCAATCGTTTAGGATAGTATACGATGGGGTCGTACAGAAGTTCCCATGCAGTAGGATAGTAATATTGCGGACATAAGCCACATAAAATGGCAATAATTCTAAAGTTTTAATTCTGATACAGAGATGCAAGATCATGGACTGAGATCATGGTTTTCGGGAAAAGAAAAATATACACGAGAATGGCTTTCTAGTCAAAACAGAATGAAAGTTCAGTTCTCAATACAGGAAGACAATTTAAGCCCTAAAGAGAGAAGTTAGTTATTCAGAATCAAAAGAAGTAACTAATCCTACAGGAAGCTGATTTAAAATGATGTTCATGCACAAATGGTAGTTTCAACAAGGGATAGGAACTTCAATCGACTGAAAAGTTGCATTAACCTGAGCTCAGCTGATCGTTTTTCCTCAAGCAGCTTGCACAACTCAACCTTAAGCCATAGTGCCTGTAATGGAATCATTTCTTACAAAGTTACACCAGCTGATTGAGAGAAATATTTACATTTGCATAAAAATTTACTGTACACAAAGGAAAAAAAAGCAATCAAACATATCTATGCATGTAAAAGGATCCACATTTTCATACCTAGAACTGAAAAAAACAACCACCTAAAGGATAAAAATAAGATAAGCCTTTTATCCCAAATTGTTGGGTCAGCTTTAGGGTCATATATGTACTGTTTTCTAATGTCTAATACGATTGGTACCATAAACTGTCAAAAAATCTTGCAATCACTAGCTGTCAACTCAACACGGCCCTCCTCTTATTCCAGCTAAGGCCAGAAACATCAGGCCTGGGACTGGCTACTTAAAGCAAACACCAGTATATACTAGGTTCAGAAGTAATATGCCTACCTACAACTTTTATTCTTTTATCCATTAAACTACAGCAAGTCAAAACTTATGGAAAGATAGATTAAGGATAGACTTAGAGTCTATATATTGCAGGTGAAACAGGTAATAGCAACCTGGTCCTGAAGATCTTTAGCAGGATCTATCTCCACATTGCCATTCATGTTCATGTAGAGTCCATCCACATTAACAGGTGAACCATTTAAGTTAGACATATCACCATTTGTCTCAGATTTTGTTCCTTCCGGTTTATCGGACATTGAACCTGCATCCTGATTGAAACTATATAACTTTGAAGTAAGACCCTGAGAATTCCTCCAGACTCTCATTCCCTTTGACCTTTCATCCAGTGCAGCCCTAACAGTTGGTCGATGTTTATTTCTCAGTTCTTGTAATCTTTCCTCAGTAACATTTTGGTAACCCATGCAAGCCGTAAAGACAAGTTGACTGCTATCAAAAGTGGAGCCAGCTAGTGATTGAAGCAGAGTGACAGCATCTCCAGCATCCTTTGTTGTAACCAATGCCGGTCCTGCACAAAACTGAAGATAAGTTTGTTTTTTATAAGCCCAAAAAACATGGTCGCATGATGAACTATATAAATGAGACTCAAAGAGCTTAAAGTTTGCGCAATAAATAAATAAAAGCACATAGCTGGCCAGTACCGTATAACTCCATTAAAGCAAGGGCCGTTCGGAATAACATAACACGGTTTCCTTCAAAGAGGATCACATCCCATACCCTAAGAACTGAAAGCAGGTTAAATTAATCAGGTTTATCGATGTAGGAATTGGATAAATGCATATAACCTAGGATTGAGAGCTAGAGCACAAAACGACCAACATTGCAAATTTCAAGCTACACATTTCCCACTAAGATAAAAATCTCACCACTTTCCCATGGAAGCATATTCATGTATATTGTGAGGAACCATGGACCAGTAACCCATGCCACTTGCACTCCCAGGTAATCCAGATGGTTTACTGTCGTAAAAAAAAGTTAATAACAATAAGAGAAAGTGATGGCTAATAGAAATCTCAATAAGAAAAGTTAAATAGTAGATCAACTATCAAAGAAACCAACCCAATTTTGGAAATTTCTCGCGCACCAACTCCTCAAGAACAAGCTGATCAACCTGCAAAGAAAAAGATCAACAAATGAAATCTACTCATCTTATGCCATTTATCATGCTTCTTCAGAGATTCTATTTGTTGGACAGATTCTCCTCAACTTATGTAAGAGCTGGAAAACAAGATCCAAGAAATACCTGAGATTCTATCATTTCTTCTGAGTAATAGCCATCAAAATAATCATCTAGAATTCCCACTAAGGTCCTGGAATAAGAAATCTATTAGATGCTAACTAGTGCAATAAATGATGTGTGAAGACAGGTTCACTATTCCAAACATCTTTTAGCAAGAAGAAAAGCATTTTTGTGCAACAATATTACCAAAACCTTATTACAATACAACAGTTCACATGGTCAAAATATAGGGTCCGAGATACCAAAAACAGTAACATGATTCGACCTACCAAAAGGCATTTTCCTCTGACATTAGAAGCAATAACAAGCCCGCGAAAAAATTCATGGCCTGAAACATCAGATATAATAAAAATCAATAGTGCTATAGGATGAAAATGTAATTAAGCTGCATAAATGCATCAACTATGGGAAAACCAAGAAATGGAACTTTACCGACAAAGGAATAAAAACATATTCAGAAGATAGTATAGAAAGAGAGAATAATAATAAAAGGGAAATTAATCAGCAGGAAAAAGACAGTAGTAGGATTCAAACTGCAGACAGGAGAGAGAATATATAGGACAACATATAAAGATTCATTCAAGAGAATGATTTAGAAAACTCTGCTGCTGCTACTTTTCACTAAATGATCAGAGCATTGAGCTAGAGATACAACATTTTTTCACAACAAAACAAACTTTAAGCACCAACTGCCAAGAACTTCATATTAGATCAAAAATTTCAAGTCTCTTAGAATATTCAAAAGCAAGAAAGCACCCAATATTACGAAATTTGCATTATTAATTAACAGATAATTGGTAGAAAAGGGAATTGTGAATTGTCTTTAATAGAAATACCTGGCAGTAACCAACACAGGGATTATGTCGGGCATAGGCTGTGAGCAAACGCCTCAACGCATCTCTACCGTCCTCATCTAAAGCAGGGTGACCAGGAAAAGTTCGAGGCAAATCCTGGGTTCATAAATTTGAATCTAGTTGCACTCAAACTAAAGAAATATATTATATCAGTAAAGTGACTTCACAGTTGAAAAAGAATGGACAACCTTTTCAATTTGGCCTCTCCATTTTTCAGGTATAACTACATTATCTAGATTTGAGCCATTGTTCTTGTCTTCTAGTTGACTGCTCCTAGTCTCTTTATTAGTGTCTGAAGCAAGCAGTTTTTGATAGTACTTCTCCACCCGACGTGCTCTAACACCAACAAAAGCTTGCCACATCTGTAATTTCAGGCGAAAACAAATGAGTAAAACGCTCAGACTGTAAGACTCAAGAGATTAACTAAAAATATCAGCCTTTTACACCTCTCCCCTTAGAGCCATTGGAACCCCCCCTTGAACAAGACATTCGAGTTCCTCCTTCCACGGAGGTAGAGATTCTGTATGAGCAGCATGACCAGCTGACCCCACTGCAGAAGCCGGAACACCATCCCCTAGAGGAATGTCATGAACAGGATCAGATTCTGATCTCTCAACATCATAAAACTCTTCCTCAGAGTCTTCTTCAGATGCCCCTTTTCCAGGTCTAGTCTCATCAATGGGATGAAGTTGCTTCCTCGCAGAAAGATCAAGCTCACTTTTAATCAAACCGGCTTTCTTTTTCACACGAGAACTCATGAGGTCCTCTATGGCATGAAGAGATGATCTGATCTCGGTCCATGTTTGTACTCTATGAACTTTTCCATCTGTTACCGATAGCACCTTTGTTTTTTCTTCATTCAAATTATTTGGCTTAGTCTTGCTTCCATCTGAATAGTCAGAATCAGTAGCATTGTATTGACTGTCATCAGAGGTCAAGTTGGTCGATCCACTGTTCGGCCTTATGGTGTAATCAGTTTCAACTGACCCATTTACAGGTAATTGAGCAGACCCAGATTGCCTTATCAGAAAGTCCTTCCACCTATCTGATCTCTCCTCCTCTTCTTCCTAAAAGCGCATCAAATTATATTAATTATCTTTTATAAGAAGGTAAATAAAGAGAGTAGAAGAAGCAGTTGCTACTCCGATGATATTAAGCTACAGTGGTTGAGTGAATGGGGAGGAGAGGACACCTTGTAAATATTAGCATATTCTCGATATCTTTGCAAGTGCTGAGGTCTCACTGCAAACCCATAAGCATCCCTGTTCGTGCAAATTCAAAATTAAATGCAGGACTCAAGTAATGTATCGAGCCTTCCCATCTGGCTTTATTCATTTGATAGGAGATGTATCGGAAAATATAATCAAGACAGAGGAACAACAAAACTATCTATTTCATATATCTCAGTTCAAACCCTAAAAAACAAGTCACATATTTTTCATTTTTGGTTTCAAAGTTGCAACTTATCAGATGTCTGTAACTTCCCAACTGTGAAATTCAGTAAAATCACTAAGTCTTGTGTCAAGATGCATAGCCAAGAGAACGTAGATAGATTCAGAGCTCCTCAAAAGAAAACCACCACAGACAATACACGCCGCCCACATCATCAATCTACACCTAGCCAGCTTCACGCCCCCACCCCCAAAAAAGATGTGATCAAAATCTCAAATAACTGTCGGTAGAAACTAATGAACAAATCAAGCAAAAACTAAAAAAAAGAAACCCCATGATCTTCACAACTACAGCTGGCCACAGTTAAAACCAGAGCAACAGACAAAAAACAGCAATGCAAGAACCCAGAACAGAACCAACCCAAAAAAAAACAAACAGAGCAACACAATTATAGCAACAAAGCAAGGCAGCCCAAATTTAACCGGTATACCTCTTATGCTCGAGAGAAACCACAGGAACAGGATTCAGCACCGCCGCCGCCGCACCTTTGGCCCTCATTATCGGGGACGAAAAAAAAAAAAAGAAAATCCAATTTTAACCGCAAAGATCGGCGCTTTACTCGTCAATAATTAATGGGGCTCGCTATTTTGATGGGATCGATCTATCTAAAAACAAATCTCAGCAACAGAATACGCCATAACAGATTAACAGTCAAAGCAAATTAGAAAATGAGCCTTAGCTCTTGACCAGGACCAGTCTAACTTAGTATCCAGCTGAGTGAAAAAATTCGGGAGGATTAATGATGGCATGATGGGTTCGTGGGGGCCATCATATACATAATTATCACATGAAAAAGTGAGTGCGAGTTTACCGCCGCACGAGAAAATGGCGATTGCTTAGCACGAAATTCGAGCGACAGTCTGCACTAGTGGAAGGGGAAGAGTGAGATTGCAGGCAAAAAAGGGAATCAGATATCGGAAATTGGGAAATTGGATCACCCTGAAATTCTCAAAAGTAGTAGGAAAGATCATTATTCATTATATTATATATTTGAATTTATGATTTGTTGATCACAAATAAAGTGTTTTCACCACCATCTCAAAAAGATATAATTTCTCATTTTTCACACATGTATGATATACTTTATTCGTCAATCTTGAATTGTCACACTTACTAAATCGGACCTCCCAATCGAATGATTACATTTCAAAAAATATAACTTTTTTACATTTAACAATAAAATATTAATCCTACTAATACATTTAACACTCACAACTCTTAATTTTAAATTGAGACATACCATGATCCCAATATGCTAGAGGCTAGAGCAAAAACATGGCATTATCTAGGGGTAAGCAATGGTCCGTTCGATCTGAAACCGAACTAAACCGTCAAATTGAACTTTTCTAAAATCTAGACCGAACCGAAACCGTTAATATTGTACAGATTGAATCGTGCCGAATAGGCAATTTTGTTTCGGTTTGGCGAGATTTTAACTAATCCATCGATCTGTTTCGGTTTTAACCAAAATTTTCTGCACATTTTATAAAATGCTTAAATTAAAACATATATTTTAATTTAGAGGTTTAAAATAAAATAAAGATTTTATAATTTAATTTTATATGTTCTATTATTTATATATTTAAATTATATAAATAATTATAATATATATATATATATAATACATGTTCGGTACGATTTAAAAATCAAACCGAACCGAAGGCTTAAAAATCGAATCGAACCCAAAATTCAAAAAATTCCGACTGAACCAAAACCAAATGCACTAAAAAATTGAACTAAAACCGATCAAAATCGCCGGTTCAGTTCGATTTGGTAGTTTCAGTTCGATTTTGCTCACCCCTAGCACTAGGGGTGATCATGAGCCGAGTATGGCCAGGCTCGAGCTCGAGCTCGACTCGGCTCGATTGTTTTAATTTATTTTAATTTTTAATTAAAAATTATATTATTTTTTATTAAATAATAAATTTAGGAAAAAAAATTAAAATTATATTAAGCTCGATAAGACTCGTGAGCCTAGCTCGAACCCAAGCTCGACCTCGATACGATAAGGCTCGCGAGCCTGTCGAATCGAGTATCACAAAGCTCGAACTCGAGCTCGACAACTACTTGAATAGCTCGAGTTCAAGCTCGGCTCGATTACTATTGAGTTTATTTCTAGTTTTTTTTTAGCCAATCCCGAGTAGTTTGCGAGCCGGCTTGACTCATGCTCACCCCTAACTAGCACTATCCAACAAATTGAAAAAAGCTACAAACACTAAATGAAGATTTCCCAAAAGTTGGAGCACCAAAATGCAATTATTTCCAATTATCAACTCTAAACGGGCACCCATAATTGTGAAATCTCCTTCTCCACCTGACCCTGTGCTGCTAAAATAAGCATCCCCGCTAACCTGAGCCCCCGCGCGCATTTTAATCCATTACCCACCTTTCCTCCACCATCATGCTAGGCGCCCTCAAACTCACAAATTCCACCATTCTCCACGCACATAAACCCTACAAATTGCTCGCCAACTTATCCTCTCCCACCTCCGCCGCAGCAATCGCCACCGCCGATTCGGCAAAATACCCGCGGCTTAGGAATTTTGTCGGCTGGTGGTGCAGGACAACCCCGTTTCAGACCCCCGCCCACGTTAGCGCCATTCCCAATTATTCGTGCGGCCGGAATCACGGCCAGAGTCACTGTTTCTACGCATCCGATTGCAAGAACGAAGGGAAATCCGGCTATTTTGATCGCTGCGGGAACAACCACAACTTGCGGAATCAAATGGGCGCCGCTGTTAATGGAAAGGCGGAGATTTCACGCGATGAATCTGATGTGTCGCCGCCTAGAAGGCACGGCGAGAAACCGCCGGGAAATTCGTCTAAATTGCTCACTTTGCCTACGATCCTGACGATCGGCCGCGTCGCCGCTGTTCCCTTTCTCGTTTTCAGTATGTACTGATTTTTTTTGTTTCTCTAATTTTTTCTTTCATGCCTGATTCGGTTCGAATTGTGCCAGAAATAAAATTGGAATGATTTACGCTTGTGAAAGTGTGCAAGATAGATGATCTTGCACTTTTGTTTCAGTGCCATCTCCATATGATGTTAGGCTTGCATGGGTTGCATTTGATTATTATCATTGTTTTACTCACCATCAGTGCATGAGGATTTGGCGCCAGCTCTAATCGTCGAGAATATTATCTATATTTTGAAATGAAAAGAGATTTGTGCATCTTTTGCAGTTGCATCTATTCTCAAATTCGTATGATTTCAAGTTCAGACTATTTCTTGTTGTCCTTTTCAATTGGTAGATAGAGTTAATCAGAAGTGACGTCATAAATATATCTTTTCTGTAGTTTTCTACGTGGAGAGCAGGTTTTGTTTGTTAATTATGTTGCATAATCTTGGCTGTATTCAACTTTGGGTTTTCGGTTGTATTATGTGTGGTGAATGCATGAAAAAAGAAGAACCCGATCGAATTAGTCGCATTTTTTTTTTTTTGGGACAAAAATTGGCTTCTTTACAGCTGCATCCGATATGATTCCACTATTTGGTATGACTATTTGTATCAGTGTTCTGTGTGCATGAATTGACATGTCAGCATCTTTTCTGTAGCTTTTTATACTGAAAGCTGCTGGGGACCGTCAGCTACAGTTGGAATATTTGTTGCAGCTGCTGCTACAGATTGGCTTGATGGATACCTTGCTCGAAAGGTGCTGATTTCCAACTTTAAGTAACTTTCGTTGGAACATCCTGTGTGGTGTATCAGTGCTTCTTTTATTTCCTGAATAACATTGTTGCAGTTTTGGTGTAACAGATGAAATTGGGTACTCCATTTGGAGCATTTTTGGATCCAGTGGCTGATAAGGTAGAAATGCACACTCGATCTTTTTGCTTGAGTAAGCTAGAGTGACGATTTTAGTCCATTGATGCTAATATTGTCAAAAATGAGGCTTTATTGAGTAAAAAGATTGATTTAAGGAAAAAGGCTGACTGTTAGGGTGATTGGGGGTGATATGCAAGCAAAACCATGAAATGTAGGATACTCTATAAGTCTATATACTCTATGATTGGAACTCTTTTTTGAACAGTGACTGATTCTAACTTCTTCTTTGTTTTCTTTTTTCAAAAATGAACTTAACATTCTTCTGTAGCTAATTCAGGGAACCTTATAGAGTTGTCTTTTTTAATGCATGCAGCTTATGGTTGCTACTACCTTGATCTTGCTGTGTACCAAACCTTTTCATGCTGGTATTTTTGGCCAAGCACCATGGGTATTGACTGTGCCTGCAACTGCCATAATTTGTAGAGAGGTAATATCTTGAATTTCTCCGATCACTTCAACTAATTAACTGAATGAATTGCTTATGATTTGTATTTTAAGCACATGTGGCTAAATATAGAGCATTTTGACTTATACACTGCTATCCTATTTCTGATTGTGCTTTGGCACCCATGAAAACTGCATAATATTATTTAATTGGAAGCCAGAGCAACCTCTTGCCTGCGATATGTCTTCTATTCTGTTAAACTTTTTGTAGGAAGTTTTTTTATTTAGGTTTTCACATTTAAGATTATGAAACAATATTCTGGGAGTTCTTTTTTCTAGTGTTCATTTTGGAGTATGAATCATAGAAGCTGCCAAAATCTGTGATATAATGTCTCTCCTATAGCTATTGGTAAAAAAATATGATAGGCATGGAGCAGAATTGATTGCTTCCTTTCATTGTTTTCTTCTAAAAAGGGTTTAGTTTGTTCTTAGAAGTTAATTAAATTGTCATTTATTAAATGAAGTTATTAAACATTAGCCTTAGGATCTTACTCTGACTAGAGCATAACCAGTGAAGTTAGATGGAGAATGGGATATAGCACAATTTTTCTATTGCAAATCAATAGCAGCACAGTGCAGTTTGAAGGTGATTTGTACGAAGTAGGAAGAAATTGCCTGCAAGTGTCAACGCTAGTATCAACTATAATGCATTTGTAATTGGTAAGGTTAGAATAGGATTTTAGATTGCTGTAGTGCCTTTTGCACTCCATTTTTTCAAAAAAGATGTGGATATCATAAAAAATTCAAACTTTATCTTTACTTACATGCTAAGTTCATGGAAAACTCCAGTTTGATTAGTCACCATGAAATTGTATCATATATTTACAACTGGACTTATTTTTGCATGGTTTATCTTTTCTCTTCAAAATGGTGTTTCAGTTTATTGCACTTTTTTAATGATGTTGTCTGGCCATATATTTTATCTTTAATTTGAGACAATCTTTGAGAGTTGAAGCATTCTCTCTCTCGATTGTATGTATCTTAATTCATATAATCTGTAATATTTGGTTTAGATAGCACATGATCTCACGCATTCACACTTCTGTCAAAAATTGTTACCTTGTAGATAACCATGTCAGCTGTAAGGGAATGGGCTGCTTCTCGGGACCGAAAGCTTTTAGAGGTCAAGCAAACATATCTTTCAGTTAAAAAAAGTTTTAGCCGGCCGGTTAACTTGTTGATTCCACTTGCTAATCTCTAAAACTCTTATCTCCTCCTCTCTCAGGCTGTTGCTGTAAATAACTTGGGGAAATGGAAAACTGCCGCACAAATGAGTGCATTGACTATCCTCTTGGCTGCCAGAGATGGAAGGTTATCTTTTACTTTGCTTTAATTCTTGTATGGATTGCAAATGTGATTTTTCTGATGCAACGCTCAGTTCTCTCATTTTCTCTCTCTGCAGCCTTGTTGGGGACGCAACTCTTGTTTCCTCCGGGGTAGTTTTGCTCTATGTTTCCGCCTGGCTTTCCCTATGGTCGATGATTGTTTACATGAGAAAGATATGGAAGATGCTATTTCTGTAGTAACGCTAACCTTCGATTTATACTCTTCTGATTCGTATTAGTAGTTCCCGAGGCAGGAGCCATCCTCTACTGCATAGAGATAACTACCTACACATAGATGATGAAAGGTGTTTAGCCCTATTGGATGTTATTCACCTTCGTTCAGAGCTCAGTTCTCATGGAAACCCTCTGGTGCAGGAAAAACTTGTTGGCCGGCGATGGGAGAAACCCGGTATGGATGCTTCGTTATCGGTTGCTCTCCCGTATTATCGATGTTCGTAGTTTAGGTAGCTAGTAATTGCATTTGTTCATGGAGGGCCTAATCTGACTACTCTTTCTTGCTTAATTCAGCAGATAAGAAGGTTTTTTTTTTTTTTCTTCTGTGAACAGTAAGGTGATGTCTAATTTTTAGAGCTAGGAAGACTTGTTATTGCTTCATTAAGATTTGTAAGATAAAACATATTGCGGTTTTTTTTTCTTTCTTTTATTGGCCTTTCCTTGCTATAATATGAAATATACTACATCTATGTACATTTTGATCTGATCTTTATTTTTCTGTTTCAAATCTTTATATTCACATTTTTTTTTGTCAAGGTTCATGTATTTTGTTGTGAAACATGGTATTTGTAAAGATCCCATTTCTCCCTTCAAAACTAGCTTGTAAGGAGAAGGAATCTTCACCATCAACACATCTTCGGGTTCCCTCATCGGGATAAATCAGGTTCCGCATCGAACTAACTTAGTTTTAATACCATGTAAAAATTTCATTTATTCCAAAATCGGCTTGTAAGGAGAGATAAATTTCACTATTATATAACAATATACTAATGTGGAATATTCAAGAAACACCATGTTACTAATTAATTACAAAAAAAAATGGGATCAAACCTTGCTGCTTTCTCTTTTTCTGCACACTATCTAGACATGGCATGAGCAAGAGGGCAAAAACCACTTATTCTGAAGAGCAGATCTTCTTCCAAGTTATTATACAATAATATGGATCAGAATTTGTATACGATAATAAAGGCCAAAACATTAATTTTAGTACAAATTATGTATCTTTTTTCCAATTTTAGTACCAACTATTTTCTTTCTCAATCTAATGTCTAAATTATCAAAAAATATTTAAATCTAGGACGACCAGAAAAATTCAGCATCGAAAAGTTGATGGGTCATGCCGAAAATTTATATCATACTAAAAAAAAAAGAAATTCAAATAAACATGCTATTTTTTTAATATAATATTGATTTCCGACATGCCCTATAACAGTTTTTTATTGTTTATACATTAAATTAAGAAAGATAATAGTTGGTACTGTAATTGAGAAAAAACACATACTTATTTCGTACTAAAATTGATTGATGTCTTCACCCGGTGATAAACTTGGTTATTACAAAAGAATATATCAGAATCCTACGTTTCATATGCCAGTCAGCTAAGACAAAAACAAAAAAAGAACTCTTCATGGGATATTTTACAATGCTTCCTCCTGGCATAATCACTAACATTATCATCAAGATTGCCGTTTAGCAACTTACAGAGTCTTGTCTATCTTCCCTTTCCTCTTCTCGACGTGTCGAGCTCGAGGGTCGCGTCTCTCGGGGTTTGCATACTCACTAGGTATCCCCATCGTCTTGACAAGTATATCAATCAGTTTTTAATGAAACAAATGGTCCGTAAATGGACCTGCTGCTAATCAGATTGGAATCTAGAAACAGAACTATCACCGTGATGTCGTCGTGGAAATGTCGTCTCACCCCACGATCGATCTTCTTCAAGTCCGAATATCTCATTTCCCTCTTCTTTGCTGCTTCGTGCAGTGCAGCTTTCACAAGCTTTTTTGCAACTCCCTGCAAGAAATGGGAAATATAGTCCATGAAGAGAATATGACTACAAAAAAAGCTTCGTTCGCGTAGTCTACGTGAGTTCTTACGAGGTTAAAGACAGCAAACTTTCGGCTGCATGCAGTAAAACACATGAGTGCAGCAAAAACTGCAGATAAAAAGCTCGAGGTAAGAATCTTACATGTCTCGATGAAGAGTGGACGAAGTCGACTGCCTCTTGATTGGTAAGGTGCTCCCATAGCCCATCAGAAGCAAATATAATAAATTCATCCTGAGGGAGAAGTTCCTGAACAAGTATTGATGGTTCTGCCAAGAGAATTGGTTTCTCAAATGGTTCGGGCAGTCGGAATTTCGGCAACAGAGGCTCCTTATTGAACTCTGCTCTTTTCAAGTAAGCATCACCGATGGATCTCGAAACCTGAGATGCAGCTAAATCTGTGCATTAGAAAGCAGAGTAGGGTGTAATAACTTTTAGCATCCAAATTTTGTTAGCTTTGTCATTATATTGGATATCAGATGAAGATCTTGATGCGGTTTAAACATAACACGTGACACGAAGCAGTAATGAACGCTATGAATTCACCTGAATAATACCCTTAACACGCCAAACGTTATGCTTCAGAACAACAATCTGGGGATCGTCTGGATGCAACGAGTGTAACTCCTCCCGAACAGATTCCAAGTTGGCATTATGTTCAGATGATAACTGAACAGCTTTGACTTCTCGTTCAGCCTTACAATAACGCCCCAAGACCACCCTAGAATCTCCAGCATTTGCTATGTATAACAATCCATCGCATATAATGCCAACCAAACAACACGATCCCACCGAAGCCATTTTTGGTTTGATGTCCCATTGCTTTTTAACCAAAGAAAGAAATTCTTCCTCCGTTTCCAAATATGCATTCTTAATAACATCAGCTGACATTTCTTGATTCTCTGTAGTGAATTCTGCATCATGAGAAGCTGACACGTGAGTAAAAATAGGCATCAGCCTGATTCAAACATGCAAAGTAGAATCATTGACAACCGACATAGATCGTTTATCTAATCTCTAGATGGCTTGAGATAAATTCCTGATCAAGAATCATAATTATTCCACAAAGTTGATGAATTTCACTTGGATGAAGTCAATATAATCAATGGACTGAAATGTGCATGGTATCTCAAATCAGATGTTATGACACCGGAATTAGAAAAAGGAACATTTTAACTTTCCATTGAACAAACACAATGCACAATGAACTTTGTTCCAATAATAGACAAGCTTCTCAGCCAATTATGAACT
>JAPKLW010005836.1:0-19342 GCA_026898455.1 Plectranthus barbatus | reverse complement strand
GTACAAGATTTCCTACGATCTATTTCCAGCTGGTAGATGCCTCATCTACCAGTCCACTGGATCAACCGCTCCCGGTCCTTGTCCTTCTTCAACTCTCGTCAGATGGATGGAGTGCGAGCACGTCACTTCAACCTCCTCCTCCGACTGATTGGGTGTTGAGTTCTCCCAAGAACTTGACTCTTGCTGGCGGCAAAACTGCCCGTAATAACTCTGGAGCTGGCTGGCTCAAGAGCTGCTATGTTCTTCCTCGGAATGAGAAAGAACACCAAATGAGATCAATAACTCACAAGCTAGAAGCTTGGAGTCTCGTGTTCAAATGATTGACACACGGAGTAGCTTTAAGAAAAGCCTCGAACGATTTGCTTGTTTGCAATAAAGTTTATGCCTTTCGGTAGTTGAGCGTTCGGAGAAGAGTTAAGAGTATCAAGAGTGTTGAATGCTGTTGGATCTCACGTATTTATAGACGTGAGATTCAGATTCAAATACTAGTCGTTGCACACATCCGGAATGGTCTTCTGACTCCAGATGTACTTCGGACGGCTGCAGGTAGCATTTTCAGGAAAGCGCCATCCCTGCGACCGCTTTATCCGACACAGATCTCTTTGTGTCAGAACGGCACTATTCGTCAGTAGGGAATCAAGAACTGGAGTCTTGAGCTGATTAGACTTTAAGTTAGCCGTCCTTAAAGTCCTTCTTTGTCAGCACATTCCTCAGACGAATCTTTTCTTTGTCTCTATGTCTTCGGGAGAGCGAATCTTCAATTCTGATGATAACCTTCGACTGGCAGATCATACTGGTGATCTTGTGCTGGCAGTCTCTGCTGGTGACTTGCCTTAGCACAATCAAGGTCTACCAATTCGTCTGTTGTTATCTCTTGAATTCTCCCGTGACTGGTGACTTCACCGCTGGTGAATAGTGTCAACCAGAACACATATTCTGCTGGTAGATCTGTCAGCCTCCTGCTGATGAAATCTTCCCACTGGTGAACAGTAGCCAGTCGATAGCTCAACTCTATGCTGATGAACAGTATCAGCATGAGTCTTGGTCAGTCGCTTGCTGGTGAGGCATCCCTCAACTGGTAAGCACATCTCATGCTGGTGAACAGTAGCCAGCATGAGTCTTGATCAGCTACGACTTACAACTCAAAATACCTATACAGGACTTTACATTTGAGACTAGAGCTATTCTAGAGACAACTGACGCTGGTTGGACTTAGGATTTGATCCACCAAAACACCAAACTAGAACTAAGATCTAATCTATCAACTGGGGAAGGGAAACAGAATTTTCCCAACAATTTCCCCCTTTTTGGTGCGATCAAAGCCTAACCAGCGAGCACTCAGCTGATGAGGAAAGTTACAAAGCATTTCTGGGTTTTACAAGTAAGCCTATCAGATCTAAACCCAAGAAACTACTTCCTCACATCAGCTCTAACCTAAAAATCTTCCCCCTCAAACTGGGAGAGATATTGCTCGATTAAGTTATGAAGTGAGAATCTGAGCCAGGTTAGAATTAGCAAAAATCAAAATGAGTGCTGGTGCTGATTACACTGAATGTGTAAGTTCAGCTGATAATTAAAAAGTTGACATTAGTTGGACAATGAGAAATTGTCGTCAACCCGTCAGTAATCAATCCATTAATGATGTTACAATTACAAGTACAGGATTAAAAACTGACTAGTCTAACTGATACAAGAAATACTTACAAAAGAAATGAAGAGTACAAGACCTATGGCTGAGATGAGGATCCAGGTGATTGATTGCGATTTGCTAAGTTCCTCAAGATCTCTGTGAGCGCCGCCATATCTTGTTCCCTCTTCAAGCGCTCCTCAGCAGCAATCCGGCGTTCTTCCGCAGCAAGCCGAGCCCTCTCCTCATCAGCGACTGCTCGCGCCCTTTCCCCCTCTTGGATCCGCGCCAAAAAGGAGTTCACCCCAGAGGTGAAAGCCTCCATTTGTTGCGCCATCTCTGCTCGGTAGGAGGAAAAGCGCTGGTCCATCCTGGCATCAAGGAGAGCAATCAGTTGCGCAGGCGGATGGACCTCGGAGAGAGGCTCTGCTGACAGGGCCAGCGAAGTAGAAGGCACATCAGATGAGGCCTCAGCCATCTCAGTGTCAGCTCCAGTTGGCCTCTCCACTACTGGCTCTGCAGCGGCTGATGCTTCTGCTGGGACTACAGCGGCTGCTGGTGCATCTGCTGCTGCTGCTGACGCTGACTCCTCCACCAGCATCTCAGCTGATGCGGGCGGGACTTGTTCTGAATCAACTATCACCTGCCAGTCGATGTGCTCCAGCTCCACAACAATCGGAGCACCAGCGACTGCAGGGACCAGCCATCTGCTGCGGGAGGGATCCTCCTCCACCACATGATCAATTAGCAACTCAGTGGCTGCCATATCGAACAGACGGGCAAAGTAGAGGAGGAGCGGTGGGAGGGCAATCAGTATACGGATCCTTCGGAGAGCGTAGACCACCTGAAAGCCCCGGCTGGTGCGGTGGAACTGGAGAAAGGGCACTCGGACACGCCTTGGCTTCGGGAGTCCTGAGCTGCCAGTCCTTAGGCGATAATCAAGAATCTTCTGCACTCGCCGCCGGACACGCCTAAGGGACAAAGGCTCTGGCTCGTCAGTTATTGTATCCATGAATTCATTTGCCCAGTCCTCTTCATTCCTCCAGTATGCCAGCCCCAGCCTAGCGTACAGAACTGAGCGCTTCTCCACCGTGAGATACCGCTCCACACGGTCAAAGATCCTCCATCGCCGCAGCTCACAGTATAGAGTCGGGTTGACAGCCCACAGATACCGGAAGTCATTAAACATGTCAAGATCAACGGCATCCTCGACCTCTACTGTGATATTTTCTGCGTACTCATACAGAGTACGATTGTAGAACTCCATCGGCCTCAGGGGCAGGCACCAGTCCTGGATGCGGGAAGCTAAGACCGACTGGTGGGGGAGCCCGCGGAGGGGAATGATGTTGAGAATACTGTAGTCAGGCACTCGAGAGGTGTCGAAGGCCTCTTCCCCGCGTAACTCCCACCGATGGGGTCCATTTACCATCTCTTCATAGTCATCATCGTCGACCACGTTGTAATTGAGGACGCTGACGGTTATGTCACGTCGTGGTCGCGAATCAGCACGTTGAGGCTGTGCTGGTGAGGATGTCGCTGGTCGTCCAGAAGTTGAGGCTCCTTGGGACTGTTGACGACCGAGCTGAGCCTTCCCTTCCTTTGCAAAATCTGGGAACAGGTTCCTTGGCTCCATCCTCTGGAGTGTGGAGTGCTGGACAACTGGTGGCTCCTCCTCTTCAGAATCATCAGAAATAACAATGGGAGCCTTCCCAGCATTCCTTGAACCAGTCTCCACATCCATCTCTTCTTCCTTCTCTGCCTCCTCTTCCTTCTCCTCCGCCAGTTTTTCCGGGGTGGTCGCCCGCTCATCAACTCCTCCGCTGGCAACCCCTTGCACTGCCAGCGGGCCTTCTTCAGCAACTCCGCTTCCGCTGGCATCCCCTTGCGCAGCCAGCGGATTCTCAGCTTCAGCATCAGCACCGCTGGCATCCCCTTGCGCAGCCAGCGGGCTCCCAGCCTCTTCCTCATCCGGCTGGTAGTGCTCGACTATGGACATGATGTCCTCGTCAGCGCCCATCACCAGCAGGTGTTCAAATGTTTCTTCTGGAAAGAGCTCACCTGGTGGTGCTGGTGCTGGTCGGCTGGCACTTGGAATTGTTAGCGCCTTTCCTTTGCCCCTGGAAGCCAGCCTCATCTGCTCAGCCAGCTCTGCCTGGCGCCTGGCCTCATGCTCAGCCTGCACCTTGGCATAGGCTTCATCGCAGGCTGCTAGCTCAGCCTCTAATCTTCGCTGGGCTGCCAAGGCCTTCAGCCTTGCCTTGGCTTGCTTCTTCCTCGCAATGGAGGCACTCCTCTCCTTCTTCGATTGCTCCACCACCCGCTGAGCTCTGGTTTGGATGCGCTTCCTCTTGCGAGTCATCCTCTCCAGCGTCTCTTCCTCAGTCAATCCAAGAATGTTCTTCTTGACTGGGATGGAGATCTTCCCAGGCTCGGGATCATATGCCACAGCTGATGGTGGCTGCTGGTGCTGAGAAGTCTTGGGCTTCTTGCGGGAGGTCTTCTTGGTGACTGGCACCTGCTGAACTGGCTGAGGGCGACTGCCAGAAGCATCCACTTCCGCCTCCTCCATTTGAGTAAAAAGAGACTCAGTCTCCATCTTTCTTTTCAGCTCGGCCCTTGCCTCCTCCGTCAGCGGCTGTGCCATGACTGGCACCTGTTCCCCCTCATCCTCCTCTTCTTCCTCCGAGACGACCTCAGCTGGATCCACTGCTGACTTTCCCCTCAGCCTCCGCGGCTTGTGGTAGTCAGGGCGAGGCAGCTTGGCCTGCTCCTTGGTGGGCGGAATGAAGTCCGAACTCACCAGTTGTTCCCCCTGGTCCACTCCATCTCCAATCTCCATCTCCAAGATATGGCTGATCCGCAGCCCAAAGGATACGGAGTGAGCGAACGTCCCATCAATTGGAATGTTGGCGTTCCTGGCTACATTCTCCAGCAACCGGCCAAAGAAGAACTCGGCCCAGTTGCCCTCAATCCCATCCACCAGCGCGCACATCACCGAAAACTTGCGCAGGCTCAGCTCGGCGTAGGATCCGACTTCGCACTGCAACATCCTGACAACGATGTCGCACACCATCTGCCACCAGTCATCCATCTCCGACTTCCTCATACCAGTCCGGAAGACGGTGACTTCGTCCCTCTTCCATTGTGTCCATCTCCTTCGAAATTCCACCGTATCATCCTGATGATACGTGGCGACTTCCTCTCCTTCATTCCTCAAGCCGAAGAGATTGGCGAGGTATTCGGCGGTAACGGTGATCAGGTGGCCGAACACCGATGTAGTGAACGACCTCCTGTCGTCAGCAACCACGGCCCGAGCGTAAAACTCGGCTACCATGTGCGGATGGAAGGTCTCGGGCCTTGCCGTCAAATACTGACGAAGGCCTTCCCGGTCGATCATCTCGATCAACTCCTCCCCATAATTCTTGCGCGCCAGTTTCTCGTTCAGAATCTTTTCTTTCTGAACTTGCGCCGCCCTCATTTGCGCGTTCGAGAGCTGAGCCCTGGTCGCCGGCCTGTTCAGGGCAACAAGTCGCGCGAACGGATAAGTATAATCAATATCCGCAATCTTCACAATGCCGGTGTACGTCGGCATGTGTTGCTCGGCAACTGGTAGTCTGGGCTCACCAGACGATGAAGATGTGGAAGGTGGGTTGTCTTCCGGGGGATTATCAGTTGGGGGGCGTGAAGATGAAGCCATAATCTCTGAAGAAAAACTTAAGGAAGGCTTGAGATTGAGAGAGATTAGGGCTGGAAAAACTTGAAAGATCGTAAAGGTTTTTCCGATGAAGAGTCTCGAGTATTTATACTCGAGTCCATGCAAGATCAGACGACCAGGATCAACGCTCAGCAAGCGGGAATCGACGGTCATCAGCAGGCCCGTTTCCCTGTGCGACGTGCGCGGTCGTGCTGACGTGGGGCGCGCCGTGTAGCTGACGTGGCGCTCAGTGATTGGTGGAAACCAAAAGGCGGACTGCGCAGCCACTGTGCGCATTAAATGTGGCATTAAATGCCGCATTAAATTCTGAGGCCAGTACACGCTACATGGATTTGAACAATCCCGCCATTTCTGCGACAGCTGGCTTGGCTGGGTATCACCAGCATACGCCAGTCGCATACTTCCCCCTAACTGGTTGGCCTCTTCATCAGTTGGCAACTGATACCACATGCTTATAATACATTCTGCTGGCAAACTCATCAGTTAGCAACTGATACCACTTATTGAAGAGCCATTTCTCCACTTGATGATAATTTCTTCAGTTAGCGGCTGATACCACCTTGTAGATATACATCATCAGCTAGCAACTGAGACCACTTGAGAAATCAACTACTTGATGGTAGCACGTCCTGCTGGCATCAGACTAGCGACCTTAACCAAATTGAGAGCTTGGACGCAATTTTCGCCAGTCGTGGGAATGACCACCAGTTATCTGCTGGCAACTGGAAGTGGTTCCATTTCTTCAACACTGCTAGAAGGTGGCAGCTGGGACCCAATTTCGCTTCAGCGGAAGATAAAAGCTGGCAAGATGAAATGAGAGCTGGGACTCATTTCCTTGGACAATTGAGGGAAAAAGTCCGCCAGTAGATATCAACTGTGGTTGGTAGACACCACTAGTCGAGAAACACCACAACTGAGAACTTGGACTCAGTTGTAATCAGCATACGCCAGAGAATCAAGAACAGAATGAGAGCTTGGACTCATTCTTCCTCATCATTAAGGCTCGCATCAATCTCCATAAGACCGAGTTTGATGCATAACTCCTTGAATCTTGCTTCTGGTAGGGGCTTTGTGAAGATGTCAGCCAGTTGATCTTCAGTACGAATGTAGTCCACGCTGACATCCTTCTTCTCGACATGATCACGAATGAAGTGATGTCGAATGTCTATGTGCTTGGTCCTGGAGTGATGAACCGGATTCTTCGTGATGCACATAGCACTGTTGTTGTCGCAATAAATAGGAACACAGCCAGTGTCCACTTCATAATCAGCCAGTTGTTGCTTGAGCCAAATAATTTGAGCACAGCAACTGGCAGCGGCAACATACTCAGCCTCAGTGGTGGAAGTAGCTACAGAGTGCTGCTTCTTGCTGAACCAGCTAATCAGCTTGTGTCCGAGAAACTGACACGTACCACTGGTACTCTTGCGGTCAATACGGCATCCAGCGAAATCTGAATCTGAATATCCGATAAGCGTAAGCTCATCATTTCTGGGATACCATATTCCAAGAGATTCCGTCCCCTTCAGATATTTCACAATCCGTTTAGCAGCTTCCATGTGTGACTTCTTAGGATTAGCTTGAAATCTGGCACACACTCCGACTGAATAAGAAATGTCGGGTCTGCTGGCAGTGAGATAGAGGAGTGATCCAATAATTCCTCGGTATATAGTAGGATCAACTGATTCCCCTTGCTCATCAAGAAATATCTGGCAGCTGGTACTCATTGGGATCCTTAGAGACTTAGTCTTCTCTGGGCAATATTTCTGAATAAGATCCTTGGTATACTTCCGCTGGCTGATAAAAATACCATCAGCTGATTGCTGGACTTGAAGTCCTAGGAAGTATGTCAGCTTGCCCATCATACTCATCTGGAATGAGGTCTGCATCAGCTTAGAAAACTTCTCACAGAGAGATATGTTCTTGGATCCGAAGATGATGTCATCGACATAGATCTGCACCATCAGCATGTCAGCTCCATCGTTGAGAAGAAAGAGAGTCCGATCGATCTTCCCTTTTCGAAATCCATTGCTGGTGAGGAACTGAGATAGTGTATCATACCAAGCCCTGGGCGCCTGTTTCAATCCATACAGGGCCTTCCTTAGCTTGTACACTTTGGTGCCAATTTCGAATCCAGGAGGTTGCTCTACATATACCTCCTCCTTTAGTTCGCCATTCAAGAATGCGCTCTTCACGTCCATCTGGAACACCGTGAAGCCGTGATACGCTGCATAGGCCAAAAACAGCCGTATCGCCTCCATTCTTGCAACTGGTGCAAAGGTCTCATCAAAATCGATGCCTTCACACTGTCTATAGCCCTTGGCGACTAAACGAGCCTTGTTCCGGACCACAATGCCATCTTCATCTCGCTTGTTCTTGAAAACCCACTTGGTGCCAATCACTGACTGGTGTGATGGTCTCTCTACCAAGTCCCAAACATTGTTGCGAGTGAACTCCGCAAGCTCTTCGTGCATGGCATTGATCCAATCTGCAGATTCGAGCGCATCTTTGATGGATGTAGGTTCCATCTGAGATATAAAGCAACTCAATAGCGCACTGCCGTGCCTGGTCTGGACAGAACCTTCCGGATCACCGAGAATAGCATCAGATGGGTGATCCCTCAGCCATTTGGGAGGACCAGCGACCGCTGGTGCCGGCTGGGAAACAGGTTCATCTGTCCTGACGACTGGTGCTTCCAAATTTTCACCAGTCGGGGCTGGAACAGCAACTGGCGGTTGACCTTCAGTTGGAACTTCACCAGTTGGGATTTCTTCAGCTTCACTCTCTGACTGATTTCCAGCGCCTTCGCCAGTATCAGCTGGCTCCTCTCTTCCAGCTGGCTCCGCGTCTTCTGGCTCAAAGACTCCAGTCAGAATTCCCCCTTGATTAATGCATGATCCACTCAGGGAGATTGAGTGTAAGGTCTCAGCAAGGTCATTTGCATCACCGACCCTCTCAGGTTGCTGATGGGCACCTGAGGTAACTGGTTGTGAAGATCCATTCATCGGTCTAGTCGAACCAGTTGGTTGAGCATTGGAAGAATTCCTGCCCAACTGGTCATTGACATCATTGACCTCAGGAACATCTTCAGCCAGTTGGCGTAAGGTCCTGCGCACTAAAGTAGCTTCATCAAAAACAACATTGCATGTTATTTCCACAAGCTGGGTCGTCTTGTTAAATACTCTATAACCCTTGTGAGAGGGGTGTCCATATCCGACAAACACACCCTCATCAGCTTTAGGCGAGAAAGCATTTAAGTTCGACTTCCCATTATTATGGATATAACATGGAGAACCGAATGCACGAAGATGAGCTAAAGTAGGCTTACGACCGAAGTACACTTCGTAGGGAGTTTTCTGAAGTCTGTCGTTGATCCCGCTCCTATTCTGAGTATAGCAAGCAGTCACCAACGCCTCTCCCCAGAAACTCTGACCCAAACCAGACTCAGCCAGCATGGATCGGACTGCTTCCTTCAGCGTCCTGTTCCTACGTTCTGCCAGTCCATTTTGCTGTGGTTGCCTTGGTGTAGATCTTTCATGTTTGATCCCGGCCTCCGCGCAAAAATCCATCAGCGGACCGTTGCAGAATTCAGTCCCATTGTCCGAACGAATTCGCTTCACGACAGCTTCTCTCTGCTTCTGAGCTTGGATGATCAACTCTGGAAGAATCACCTTCACCTCATCCTTTGTTCTGAGAAGCTTCACCCATGTATAGCGCGAGTAGTCATCGACTACCACCAGCGAATATCGTCTTCCTCCAATGGTTTGCGGCGTTACTGGTCCAAACAGGTCCATATGTAACAGCTCGAGTACCTGACTGGTACTAGGGTGAACTGGCGACTGGCTCTTGAAGGATTTCTTGGTCTGTTTGCCTTGCTGGCAGGCCTTGCAAATCCCTTCCTTCTTGAACCCGCCCTTGGGAAGACCATCTACAAGATCATGCTTGGTTAGATAATTAATAGTTTTGAAATTCAAATGACTTAACCTTTTGTGCCACAGCCAGTTGGTCTCCATGGAACTGGTGGCAACAAAGCATGTATCTGTCTTCCCGCTTTGCCAGTCAACGACATACAACCCTCCTTTGCGGACACCTTTCAGCTTGGTCTCGCCAGATTCTTCATTCTTGATCTGGCACCCGGATTTGTCAAACACAATGGTGTAACCATTGTCGCACAGCTGGCTGATGCTCAGGAGGTTGTGCTTCAGGTTGGTAACAAGGGACACGTTGACAATACGCACATCATCCTTCTCTATGCATCCCTTGCTGATAACTCTGCCCTTGGAGTTATCACCAAAAATAACTGGAGGTCCTCTGACCTTGGTGAGCTCTGAAAATAAGAACTCCTCACCAGTCATATGAGCGGAGCAACCACTGTCAATGATCCACTCGCTCGACCTCTGAAGCTGATACGCATGATCCTGTTCCTGCAAGAAAAATGAAATCATTTAGGTCCCCGATCATCAGCGGGTCCTGCAGGGTTAGATCTCTGGAACATTCCTTTCGGAATCCAGATTTGAGTAATCTTCAGCTCAGTGTTACCCTTGCTGACATCACTCATGGCCTTTCCCTTCCTCTTAAAATAATGCATGGAATTGTTTTTGGAAGGTGTGGCTGTGTGTGCAGTTCCTCTAGAAGTATTCTTCTTCTGAGGAGATCGGAAATTTCTTTCCGACCGCTTGTGCTGCCTTGGTGGTCTTTGGAACTGTGGACCACGGTGGTTAGCCTTCCTAGCCCTTGATGAAAACATTTGATTGGGCTCAGGCCTCCGATAGGTATTCCTCCTATCGGGAATTGTCCTTCTCTCAGTATGCTGCTGAGAGTGGGACCCCTTGTAAGTATGCTGGCAACTGGCATACTTATAAGGTTGTGTGTGGAACCTCTGGACAGCTGGTGCTGGCTGTCGGGTTCCACTGGCTGCTGGTGCTGACTTCCTTGCCTTGGAATATTTTGGCTTAGTCAGCTTCTTAGGGTGTGCTGGCGTCTTGTCAGCAGAGGAATTTGCCAGTCGAGGTTGTTGTCGTGAGGACTCACCTCTATATCTGGGCTGATGATTCCTTTGCTGATCAGCCATACGAGGTATGCTGGCAGCACCAGCTGGTGCTGACTCATTTACCATTCTGCCCTTACCCTTTCCAGCATTGATTTGTTCGGGTTGATTTTTGCTCAAATCATTTGAAAATCCCAACCCGGACTTATCACAGGGCTTTCTCCAATGACTTAGAGCTGCCTCTAAATCTCTGGAACCCTTGTTCAGAAAATTGATCTTATTTTCTTGCTCCAGAACAAGATTGTGAAAGTTATCTCGCTCAGTTTTAGCAACTTGGAAATCTTGGAGCAATTCAAAATGAGCCTTTTTCAGACTTGCTAGCTCTTCGCTGAGTGACCTAGATTTTTCAATCTCACTGGTCAAAATGGAAACTTGATTTTTCAGCGAAGTGTTTTCGCCAGCTAAAACATTTTTCATTTCATAAAATTTTAAAAACTCATGCTGAAGAACATCTAAAGTGACATCTTCTGAGTCGGAGCAATGCGACTCAGAATCGTCTATGATTTGAACAGGCATGATATGCAATTGAGGATCTGATTGTACCTCATCATCAGCAGTCAATGCCAGATGTTCTTCCTTGTCAGCATCTTCTTCAGCTGACACTTCTCCTAGAGCAGCCATGAATGCCAGAAGAGCTTCTTCTTCAGACTCTCCATCTGACTCGTATTCCCCATCATCATGGTCGGGGATATCAGGAACTTCAGTCCTTGTCAGCATGGCTTTGGCAACTGCCCTGGAGGCACGCTCTTCAAAGTGCTTCTTCAGCCGTTCCCTCTCAGTTTTGTCCACCTGCGGACATTCAAATTTTAAATGGTCAGGGGATTGGCATTGATAGCAAGCACGAGGAGCTCTTTTGATGAATTTCCCGTCAGTTGAGCTTGAAGAGACTCCCTGCTTTGACTTAGCCTTTTCAAGTAGGACGGCCAGTCGTTTCATTTGCTGCTCAAGTTCAGCGATAGAGCTCTCGCCACTTTTGGAGTAAGATCCTGACATGGATGGGATCTCCTTCGGCTGGTTGGTCTGCCCAGCAGGCCTGTCAGCATGGAAGGGCTTCTTGGGCATCCGCTTGAAGTCCTTCTTGACGAAGTAAGCTTCGTCCTGAGCCTTAACGCTGGGGGATCCAACATTCCTGATAGCCTCGTTTTTATTCACCATCTGGATATCCCATTCATGTGCCTGCAACTGAGCAAACACTTCTTTCGGAGTTAGTTTGGATAAATCTTTCTCCTTTAGTGCGGTGGTTTTCACAAACCAATCCTCCTTCGGCATCTTGGACAGGATCTTGGAGTTAAGATCAGCATTTTCGTACTCCCTGCCCAGAGACTTCAGCTCGCTGACAATGGCGTTGAATCTCGCCTCCATCTCCTTGATGGTTTCTCCAGTCAGCATCTGGAAGGACTCATATTTATCCACCGCAACCTGCAATTTGTTGCGTTTCATTTGGTCAGTTTCTTGACATAAACTATCAAGAAAATCCCATACTCCCTTAGCAGTATTAAACTGCAGTGCGTCCTCCATCAGTGATTCTGGAAGGCACGCAAGGATCAGCTCATGTGCAATGGAATCCAGCTGATTCCGCTTTCTGTCCTCAGCATTCCATTCATCTTGGGGCTTTGGGACCACCGCAGCTGGACGATCTCCCAGCTGATGCTGAATCTTGGTGATCTCTATTGGCCCTGTCTCCAGTACATCTTTCATGTCTGGATGGATGCTCTTCAGGGAGATAAGCGTCCTCTTTCGCCATATAGAGTGCTTCTCCGTCTTGTAGTCCATTAGCTTTGGGATATTCATCTTGAAGTACCTGAGCTAGACAAACAGACAAACAAACAGGAGTGCAAGGAAACGTGGATCACGGTCCTAAGCGACACAGAAACGAACGGTCTGTAAGAACCGTCCGCTCTGATACCACTTGTTGGTCCCGGATATCAGGGTAAACTTTGGCAGCGGAAAATACGTAAGTTCGTTTCTTGCACTCTGCTGGTTACACAGCTGACTGGGACCTTGTCAGCTGGTAGGTCAACTGGCAACTGAGTATTCAGCTGACTGGCAACTGGCTGGTCAGCTGATGACTCAGGACTTAGAAACTTTTAGAGTCGAGTTTGCACAGTTATAAACTGGTTTCAGTTATACTCCAGCACTTGGGTGCTGGGTTTTAAATCAGTAAGTAAATGCTGAAAGCAGTAAATAACAAGGATATTTTATAGTGGTTCGATCAACTGATCTACGTCCACTCTCCAGTCGAAGCACTGGAAATTCACTAAAAAGAGTAATCCTGTACAAGATTTCCTACGATCTATTTCCAGCTGGTAGATGCCTCATCTACCAGTCCACTGGATCAACCGCTCCCGGTCCTTGTCCTTCTTCAACTCTCGTCAGATGGATGGAGTGCGAGCACGTCACTTCAACCTCCTCCTCCGACTGATTGGGTGTTGAGTTCTCCCAAGAACTTGACTCTTGCTGGCGGCAAAACTGCCCGTAATAACTCTGGAGCTGGCTGGCTCAAGAGCTGCTATGTTCTTCCTCGGAATGAGAAAGAACACCAAATGAGATCAATAACTCACAAGCTAGAAGCTTGGAGTCTCGTGTTCAAATGATTGACACACGGAGTAGCTTTAAGAAAAGCCTCGAACGATTTGCTTGTTTGCAATAAAGTTTATGCCTTTCGGTAGTTGAGCGTTCGGAGAAGAGTTAAGAGTATCAAGAGTGTTGAATGCTGTTGGATCTCACGTATTTATAGACGTGAGATTCAGATTCAAATACTAGTCGTTGCACACATCCGGAATGGTCTTCTGACTCCAGATGTACTTCGGACGGCTGCAGGTAGCATTTTCAGGAAAGCGCCATCCCTGCGACCGCTTTATCCGACACAGATCTCTTTGTGTCAGAACGGCACTATTCGTCAGTAGGGAATCAAGAACTGGAGTCTTGAGCTGATTAGACTTTAAGTTAGCCGTCCTTAAAGTCCTTCTTTGTCAGCACATTCCTCAGACGAATCTTTTCTTTGTCTCTATGTCTTCGGGAGAGCGAATCTTCAATTCTGATGATAACCTTCGACTGGCAGATCATACTGGTGATCTTGTGCTGGCAGTCTCTGCTGGTGACTTGCCTTAGCACAATCAAGGTCTACCAATTCGTCTGTTGTTATCTCTTGAATTCTCCCGTGACTGGTGACTTCACCGCTGGTGAATAGTGTCAACCAGAACACATATTCTGCTGGTAGATCTGTCAGCCTCCTGCTGATGAAATCTTCCCACTGGTGAACAGTAGCCAGTCGATAGCTCAACTCTATGCTGATGAACAGTATCAGCATGAGTCTTGGTCAGTCGCTTGCTGGTGAGGCATCCCTCAACTGGTAAGCACATCTCATGCTGGTGAACAGTAGCCAGCATGAGTCTTGATCAGCTACGACTTACAACTCAAAATACCTATACAGGACTTTACATTTGAGACTAGAGCTATTCTAGAGACAACTGACGCTGGTTGGACTTAGGATTTGATCCACCAAAACACCAAACTAGAACTAAGATCTAATCTATCAACTGGGGAAGGGAAACAGAATTTTCCCAACAATTTCCCCCTTTTTGGTGCGATCAAAGCCTAACCAGCGAGCACTCAGCTGATGAGGAAAGTTACAAAGCATTTCTGGGTTTTACAAGTAAGCCTATCAGATCTAAACCCAAGAAACTACTTCCTCACATCAGCTCTAACCTAAAAATCTTCCCCCTCAAACTGGGAGAGATATTGCTCGATTAAGTTATGAAGTGAGAATCTGAGCCAGGTTAGAATTAGCAAAAATCAAAATGAGTGCTGGTGCTGATTACACTGAATGTGTAAGTTCAGCTGATAATTAAAAAGTTGACATTAGTTGGACAATGAGAAATTGTCGTCAACCCGTCAGTAATCAATCCATTAATGATGTTACAATTACAAGTACAGGATTAAAAACTGACTAGTCTAACTGATACAAGAAATACTTACAAAAGAAATGAAGAGTACAAGACCTATGGCTGAGATGAGGATCCAGGTGATTGATTGCGATTTGCTAAGTTCCTCAAGATCTCTGTGAGCGCCGCCATATCTTGTTCCCTCTTCAAGCGCTCCTCAGCAGCAATCCGGCGTTCTTCCGCAGCAAGCCGAGCCCTCTCCTCATCAGCGACTGCTCGCGCCCTTTCCCCCTCTTGGATCCGCGCCAAAAAGGAGTTCACCCCAGAGGTGAAAGCCTCCATTTGTTGCGCCATCTCTGCTCGGTAGGAGGAAAAGCGCTGGTCCATCCTGGCATCAAGGAGAGCAATCAGTTGCGCAGGCGGATGGACCTCGGAGAGAGGCTCTGCTGACAGGGCCAGCGAAGTAGAAGGCACATCAGATGAGGCCTCAGCCATCTCAGTGTCAGCTCCAGTTGGCCTCTCCACTACTGGCTCTGCAGCGGCTGATGCTTCTGCTGGGACTACAGCGGCTGCTGGTGCATCTGCTGCTGCTGCTGACGCTGACTCCTCCACCAGCATCTCAGCTGATGCGGGCGGGACTTGTTCTGAATCAACTATCACCTGCCAGTCGATGTGCTCCAGCTCCACAACAATCGGAGCACCAGCGACTGCAGGGACCAGCCATCTGCTGCGGGAGGGATCCTCCTCCACCACATGATCAATTAGCAACTCAGTGGCTGCCATATCGAACAGACGGGCAAAGTAGAGGAGGAGCGGTGGGAGGGCAATCAGTATACGGATCCTTCGGAGAGCGTAGACCACCTGAAAGCCCCGGCTGGTGCGGTGGAACTGGAGAAAGGGCACTCGGACACGCCTTGGCTTCGGGAGTCCTGAGCTGCCAGTCCTTAGGCGATAATCAAGAATCTTCTGCACTCGCCGCCGGACACGCCTAAGGGACAAAGGCTCTGGCTCGTCAGTTATTGTATCCATGAATTCATTTGCCCAGTCCTCTTCATTCCTCCAGTATGCCAGCCCCAGCCTAGCGTACAGAACTGAGCGCTTCTCCACCGTGAGATACCGCTCCACACGGTCAAAGATCCTCCATCGCCGCAGCTCACAGTATAGAGTCGGGTTGACAGCCCACAGATACCGGAAGTCATTAAACATGTCAAGATCAACGGCATCCTCGACCTCTACTGTGATATTTTCTGCGTACTCATACAGAGTACGATTGTAGAACTCCATCGGCCTCAGGGGCAGGCACCAGTCCTGGATGCGGGAAGCTAAGACCGACTGGTGGGGGAGCCCGCGGAGGGGAATGATGTTGAGAATACTGTAGTCAGGCACTCGAGAGGTGTCGAAGGCCTCTTCCCCGCGTAACTCCCACCGATGGGGTCCATTTACCATCTCTTCATAGTCATCATCGTCGACCACGTTGTAATTGAGGACGCTGACGGTTATGTCACGTCGTGGTCGCGAATCAGCACGTTGAGGCTGTGCTGGTGAGGATGTCGCTGGTCGTCCAGAAGTTGAGGCTCCTTGGGACTGTTGACGACCGAGCTGAGCCTTCCCTTCCTTTGCAAAATCTGGGAACAGGTTCCTTGGCTCCATCCTCTGGAGTGTGGAGTGCTGGACAACTGGTGGCTCCTCCTCTTCAGAATCATCAGAAATAACAATGGGAGCCTTCCCAGCATTCCTTGAACCAGTCTCCACATCCATCTCTTCTTCCTTCTCTGCCTCCTCTTCCTTCTCCTCCGCCAGTTTTTCCGGGGTGGTCGCCCGCTCATCAACTCCTCCGCTGGCAACCCCTTGCACTGCCAGCGGGCCTTCTTCAGCAACTCCGCTTCCGCTGGCATCCCCTTGCGCAGCCAGCGGATTCTCAGCTTCAGCATCAGCACCGCTGGCATCCCCTTGCGCAGCCAGCGGGCTCCCAGCCTCTTCCTCATCCGGCTGGTAGTGCTCGACTATGGACATGATGTCCTCGTCAGCGCCCATCACCAGCAGGTGTTCAAATGTTTCTTCTGGAAAGAGCTCACCTGGTGGTGCTGGTGCTGGTCGGCTGGCACTTGGAATTGTTAGCGCCTTTCCTTTGCCCCTGGAAGCCAGCCTCATCTGCTCAGCCAGCTCTGCCTGGCGCCTGGCCTCATGCTCAGCCTGCACCTTGGCATAGGCTTCATCGCAGGCTGCTAGCTCAGCCTCTAATCTTCGCTGGGCTGCCAAGGCCTTCAGCCTTGCCTTGGCTTGCTTCTTCCTCGCAATGGAGGCACTCCTCTCCTTCTTCGATTGCTCCACCACCCGCTGAGCTCTGGTTTGGATGCGCTTCCTCTTGCGAGTCATCCTCTCCAGCGTCTCTTCCTCAGTCAATCCAAGAATGTTCTTCTTGACTGGGATGGAGATCTTCCCAGGCTCGGGATCATATGCCACAGCTGATGGTGGCTGCTGGTGCTGAGAAGTCTTGGGCTTCTTGCGGGAGGTCTTCTTGGTGACTGGCACCTGCTGAACTGGCTGAGGGCGACTGCCAGAAGCATCCACTTCCGCCTCCTCCATTTGAGTAAAAAGAGACTCAGTCTCCATCTTTCTTTTCAGCTCGGCCCTTGCCTCCTCCGTCAGCGGCTGTGCCATGACTGGCACCTGTTCCCCCTCATCCTCCTCTTCTTCCTCCGAGACGACCTCAGCTGGATCCACTGCTGACTTTCCCCTCAGCCTCCGCGGCTTGTGGTAGTCAGGGCGAGGCAGCTTGGCCTGCTCCTTGGTGGGCGGAATGAAGTCCGAACTCACCAGTTGTTCCCCCTGGTCCACTCCATCTCCAATCTCCATCTCCAAGATATGGCTGATCCGCAGCCCAAAGGATACGGAGTGAGCGAACGTCCCATCAATTGGAATGTTGGCGTTCCTGGCTACATTCTCCAGCAACCGGCCAAAGAAGAACTCGGCCCAGTTGCCCTCAATCCCATCCACCAGCGCGCACATCACCGAAAACTTGCGCAGGCTCAGCTCGGCGTAGGATCCGACTTCGCACTGCAACATCCTGACAACGATGTCGCACACCATCTGCCACCAGTCATCCATCTCCGACTTCCTCATACCAGTCCGGAAGACGGTGACTTCGTCCCTCTTCCATTGTGTCCATCTCCTTCGAAATTCCACCGTATCATCCTGATGATACGTGGCGACTTCCTCTCCTTCATTCCTCAAGCCGAAGAGATTGGCGAGGTATTCGGCGGTAACGGTGATCAGGTGGCCGAACACCGATGTAGTGAACGACCTCCTGTCGTCAGCAACCACGGCCCGAGCGTAAAACTCGGCTACCATGTGCGGATGGAAGGTCTCGGGCCTTGCCGTCAAATACTGACGAAGGCCTTCCCGGTCGATCATCTCGATCAACTCCTCCCCATAATTCTTGCGCGCCAGTTTCTCGTTCAGAATCTTTTCTTTCTGAACTTGCGCCGCCCTCATTTGCGCGTTCGAGAGCTGAGCCCTGGTCGCCGGCCTGTTCAGGGCAACAAGTCGCGCGAACGGATAAGTATAATCAATATCCGCAATCTTCACAATGCCGGTGTACGTCGGCATGTGTTGCTCGGCAACTGGTAGTCTGGGCTCACCAGACGATGAAGATGTGGAAGGTGGGTTGTCTTCCGGGGGATTATCAGTTGGGGGGCGTGAAGATGAAGCCATAATCTCTGAAGAAAAACTTAAGGAAGGCTTGAGATTGAGAGAGATTAGGGCTGGAAAAACTTGAAAGATCGTAAAGGTTTTTCCGATGAAGAGTCTCGAGTATTTATACTCGAGTCCATGCAAGATCAGACGACCAGGATCAACGCTCAGCAAGCGGGAATCGACGGTCATCAGCAGGCCCGTTTCCCTGTGCGACGTGCGCGGTCGTGCTGACGTGGGGCGCGCCGTGTAGCTGACGTGGCGCTCAGTGATTGGTGGAAACCAAAAGGCGGACTGCGCAGCCACTGTGCGCATTAAATGTGGCATTAAATGCCGCATTAAATTCTGAGGCCAGTACACGCTACATGGATTTGAACAATCCCGCCATTTCTGCGACAGCTGGCTTGGCTGGGTATCACCAGCATACGCCAGTCGCATACTTCCCCCTAACTGGTTGGCCTCTTCATCAGTTGGCAACTGATACCACATGCTTATAATACATTCTGCTGGCAAACTCATCAGTTAGCAACTGATACCACTTATTGAAGAGCCATTTCTCCACTTGATGATAATTTCTTCAGTTAGCGGCTGATACCACCTTGTAGATATACATCATCAGCTAGCAACTGAGACCACTTGAGAAATCAACTACTTGATGGTAGCACGTCCTGCTGGCATCAGACTAGCGACCTTAACCAAATTGAGAGCTTGGACGCAATTTTCGCCAGTCGTGGGAATGACCACCAGTTATCTGCTGGCAACTGGAAGTGGTTCCATTTCTTCAACACTGCTAGAAGGTGGCAGCTGGGACCCAATTTCGCTTCAGCGGAAGATAAAAGCTGGCAAGATGAAATGAGAGCTGGGACTCATTTCCTTGGACAATTGAGGGAAAAAGTCCGCCAGTAGATATCAACTGTGGTTGGTAGACACCACTAGTCGAGAAACACCACAACTGAGAACTTGGACTCAGTTGTAATCAGCATACGCCAGAGAATCAAGAACAGAATGAGAGCTTGGACTCATTCTTCCTCATCATTAAGGCTCGCATCAATCTCCATAAGACCGAGTTTGATGCATAACTCCTTGAATCTTGCTTCTGGTAGGGGCTTTGTGAAGATGTCAGCCAGTTGATCTTCAGTACGAATGTAGTCCACGCTGACATCCTTCTTCTCGACATGATCACGAATGAAGTGATGTCGAATGTCTATGTGCTTGGTCCTGGAGTGATGAACCGGATTCTTCGTGATGCACATAGCACTGTTGTTGTCGCAATAAATAGGAACACAGCCAGTGTCCACTTCATAATCAGCCAGTTGTTGCTTGAGCCAAATAATTTGAGCACAGCAACTGGCAGCGGCAACATACTCAGCCTCAGTGGT
>JAPKLW010005835.1:980-19349 GCA_026898455.1 Plectranthus barbatus | reverse complement strand
AACTGTGTTATGACTTATGAGAGAGAGCTGTCTATTTATAGACCTAGAGTTGGAAACCCTAATGGGCCATTTTGGGCTCAATTCAGCATATTTAATTGGGCCAGTCCTGGGACCTAATGCAAATAATAAAGTGGGCCTATAATTAATTAATTCTCATGTCCACAACCCAGGACACAATTAATTAATTAATATTAATTCTTTTTCACCACAGGATTAATACTGACCTACCCCTTTATTACCACGTTATGAGAACGGGCTGCATTAATTGAGAATCCCCATATTTAAGGTTACCGGACATCCATTAATTAATCGGAGCCTCTAACAAGCTCTAACTACAATTAATTAATATCTTATAATTCCAGAGTAGTACCACTCAAACCTTATCACTCGTGCCTGAACTTAATCAGCCTGCAGGACTTTGGCACGATGAATGTTATTGAGCTCCTCAGGGAATGTCCCCATCCTATTACTCGGATATGGTTACCTAAGTCCAGTCTCAGGCGGTACTACACGAACTGATGTTACCCAAGATGCGGATATACGAGCACGTTACTTAGGCTCTCCACCATGACAAGTTAAAGCAACAGTCAACCCGTGCAAACCCCTGAACCTTCGTTAGGGTTTGGACTCAATCAATATGACGAGATCTTGTATTCGCTGATGTCAGACAGACGAATACATCTCACTGCGGTCCATCAATACGCCACCTCTGCGTACCAGCATGTCAAGTAACCAAGACAGACTACTTATTCCGACAATGCCGCAGCCATCTGGACAGACGTATCCTCATATGCTATCTCGGCTGTGATTAGGTTTATGTCTCACTAGGTCAAGTGATCATACTGTCTTCTGCGATCTACAACACGCCGTATGATCGTCCCTATCGGTGAGACAAGAGGATACCATTGTTCATACATGTAAGATTGTTAACAGATAGGAGAAATAAACCGTTGTATACTCATTGTAATAAATGCTTTCAGTATACAAAACCCATCAATCTCCCACTTATACTCAAAGCATAACTAAGCTATTACAGAGTATACAGTCCGTCTATCTAGTATGCTGTCACGTTAACCACTATCAGTGGTCGGCATCCACCTCAGACCCAGCTCACGAATATGTCTTTCGTAAACTTTCTGCGGCAAGCTCTTTGTAAACGGATCAGCAAGATTGGTAGAAGTGTCAATCTTCTTAATCAGCACATCGCCCCTCGATATGATTTCTAGTATGATATGGTACTTTCTCTCTATGTGTTTGCTTGCTCTGTGAGACCGCGGTTCCTTTGAGTTAGCCACTGCACCAGAGTTATCACAATAAATTGTGATGCTCCTTGGCAAACTCGGGATCACGCCCAACTCTAAAAGGTAGTTCCGGAGCCACACCCCCTCTTTCGAGGCGTCGGAGGCGGCGACATATTCCGCCTCCATGGTGGAGTCAGCAATGCATTTCTGCTTTGAGCTCCTCCAAGATACAGCTCCACCTCCCAGGGTAAACACATATCCTGAGGTCGATTTCTTCTCATCCTGGTCCCCTTCAAAATCCGAGTCTGTATAACCCACAGGGCACAAATCCTCACTTTGATAAACTAGGCAGAAATTCCCTGTTCTTTTCAAATACTTGAGGATGTGCTTTACAGCAGTCCAGTGCGCCTGTCCAGGGTTAGACTGATATCTTGCTACCATGCCAACGGCATAACAGATATCTGGCCTGGGACACAGCATACATGAGACTACCTACAGCCGAAGCGTATGGTACAAGACTCATCTCGTCTTTCTCCCGCTGTGTCTGAGGACACTGCCCACCAGAAAGACGAACGCCATGTCTGAAAGGTAACAAGCCTTTCTTGGCGAGTTGCATGCTGAACCGGGCTATCACAGTATCCACATAGGATGCCTGGGATAAGCTCAACATTCTTCTCTTACGATCTCGTAAGACCTTAATCCCAAGAATGTAGCCAGCTTCTCCCAGATCCTTCATTTGGAACTGTTCGGATAACCAAACTTTGATTTCGGACATCACTCCCTCGTTGTTTCCAAATATGAGTATGTCATCAACGTATAGTGCAAGGAAGACCACGCTCCCACTGACACAAAGTCGGTAAACACAACTTTCATTTTCCAACTGTGCAAATCCATAGGATTTAATCACATCGTTGAAACGTAAGTTCCACGACCTTGAAACTTGCTTAAGTCCATACAAGGACTTCCTAAGCTTCCAGACAAGATGTTCTTCGCCCTTGCTTATGTAACCCTCGGGTTGCTGCATGTAGATGTCCCTACCTTCTTCAAGGTAACCGTTTAGAAAAGTGGTTTTGACATCCATCTACCAGATCTCGAGGTCCATATGCGCAGGTATGGCAAGGAGTATCCGGATGGATTTGAGCATGGCTACGGGTGAAAAGGTTTCGTCATAGTCAATGCCCTCTTTCTGACTATAACCCTTTGCTACCAGCCTGGCTTTAAAAGCCGTGATCTTTCCATCCGCCCCTTTCTTTCTCTTGTATACCCATTTGCACCCTATGGCCCTAAAGCCATCCGGCAAATCAGTCTTCTGGTATACATCCATAGCAGTTATGGATTCAATTTCAGAATCCATGGCGACACGCCATTTGGCAACATCCTTGTCCTGCACTGCCTCTTCGTAAGTCAGTGGGTCAGAGTACTCATGTCCGTCTTCCAGGCTCAAGTCCGAAGACTCACCCACGAACATGTACCTTTTCGACTGGAAAATAACTCTCCCACTGCGACGAGGCATCGGTGCCGTGTCAGTAGTGGGTGCAGTGACTTGTGGTCCTGCACCTTGCACTGAAGAACGTGTCTGTGGTGCTGTGCCTCTCACAGGAGCACCCACATCTACACGTTCCCCTTCCCTTTGAATTTCATTCTCGTTCTCAATTTCTTGAAGAACGATATCACTCCTTGACTTGTGATTACTCACATACTCGTCCTCCAAGAATCTAGCGTTGGTGCTAACAACGACCCTTTGATTCTCAGGACAGTAAAAGTAACCACCTTTCGTTTGCCTGGGATACCCTATGAACAACATTACTTTTGACCTGCTTTCTAACTTATCAGGTTCCTTCGACAGTACGTGTGTCGGACAACCCCATACTCTAAACTTGCACAAACTAGGTTTGTGACCAAGGAAGAGCTCAGAAGGTGTCTTAGGAACTGATTTAGAAGGCACCACATTAAGCACGTAAGCTGTTGTTTCCAATGCGTAACCCCAAAACAAAATTGGTAAGTTTGCATAACTCATCATTGATCTTACCATCTCTAGAAGAGTCCTATTTCTTCTTTCAACTACACCGTTTTGTTGGGGAGTACCCGGTGCAGTCCACTGGGATGTAATCCCATTTTCTGATAGTTTTCCCGACCTTCTTTTCTACTTCAGCCTTGAACTCTTTGAATTTCTCAAAGCATTCAGACTTGTAGCGAAGCAGGTAAACGTATCCGTACCTTGAGTAGTCGCCAATGAAAGTGACGAAGTACTCGTACCCTCCACGAGCCTGCGTGGACATCGGTCCACATAAGTCAGAATGAATCAATTCCAACACTTCCTCTGCTCGAGACTGACTAGCCTTGAAAGGCCTAGTTGACATCTTGCCCTCGATGCAGGATTCGCAGACTTGATAAGGTACAGCCCGGACTAGGTCCAATGTACCGTCATCTGCAAGTTTCTGAATCCGCTTCAAGCTGATGTGACCCAGTCTCAAGTGCCAGAGATATGTAAGATCCTAATCAGAAGAAGTAAGTTTTCTCTTCCTAGGATTATCAATTACGGATGAATTACATGCAATACTTAAGGACAAATTTGATCAAAGCAACATAGAGATTGTAAATCAACATACCATAATGGACAAAATTGTTATTACCAATGATAAAATCATAAATAACAAATATCCATAAAAGTTGATGAAATTTGTTCTGCCGATAAACCACGGCCCACAAATAAATTCTCAAATGTACTTTAATTTATCAAAATATAAGGAAAAGAAAACTCCATGAAGCTCCGTCATAAAACGTTGCCTTCATCCAGTTTGGTATCTTCTTGCCATCACTCACCAGCCTTGTCGGCACGGTCCCCTGCAAAGTACAACAACATGATCAATTAGTCAGTGCTTACAACTCTAGAAGAGCAACAATTAACTCTAATCATGCTTACAATTATACATGCAAAATGGCATCCCTTGTCTAGGTTTGTTGGCTTGACAATCTTTCCTCCAGTGTCCTTTCTTACCACACCTGAAGCACCTGTCCCTTTCAGTCGCCACCTTAGGCTTTTTCCCAGCCCCACCATCCTTCACAGGTGTTTTCTTGGCCCACTTCTTGATCCCTTTCTTCCGCTTCATACTTTTCGGTACAGCAGAGAGATTACCAGAAGTGGCCAAGGCAACCTTCTGAGGGTTCATGACCGATTCAGCTGCCATCAAGTCATTGAGTAACTCGTTAAGTGTATACTCTTTCTTGTTCATGATAACATTCAGTCTAAAACTCTCAAAGGACTTGGGTAGAGAGTTCAGTATGATATCGACCTTAGCCTCAGCGTCTATACCTCCACCATGCACTGTCAGTTCATCCATGAGGTGAGTCATGGTAACTACGTGCTCTCTCACTGAGGTGTCGTCAGTCATTTTCTTACTCACGATTTCTCTCATGAGATTGAACCTGACGGCTCTATCAGTTTCCCCATAGGTCGTCTCTAGACTTTGCATAATGTCATAGGCATCCCTATGGTGGTGCTGCTGCTGCTGTAAGACTTTCGACATAGTGGTCATCATGTAGCACTTGACTATATTGTTCGATTTCTCCCACTTGTTATAAAAGTCTATATCCAGTTGACTGGATTCAGCAGTTGGCACTTCGGGACGAAGTACTTTCAGAACGAACATATGTTCTTCTGCAATCAGGAGGTATTCAAGATTGCGTTTCCATTCCAGGAAGTTAGGACCAGTTAGAGTGTTTTGTGCGAGAATGTTTATCACATTAGACATAGACATATCTGAGACAATAAAGAATCTTAAATAAGAACATACATGTTGAACTTCGAAAACAAATGCATTGAAAACCTTTTAATAAATCAAATACAAATGTTTTCCATTAATTGCCCAAGAGTTCCCACCGCAAGCTACACTCGTAGACGTTTACGATGTCACCCTCAACCAGAACTGCGGGTTTTAAGCCCCAATCCATTTAATTTCACTACCATGTCAGGATGCTTTTGACACTAGAAATTAATAATTAGTGAAAACCTTAGACCAAGCAATCTCTCAAGAACAGGGATGCAATTCTTGCATTATATTCTAAGATGCTTCTAAGCATTTAACCACAAATTTAACTCCGGCCAAAATAGACAGTTTAGCATGGCACGTAACCATATCATACAGCCCTTAAAGCTTTTGTTATCTATAATTTAAATCAATCCTAGAATACTTGTGAAAGAGGTATACGCAAGCTACACTCGTAGACGTTTACGCAAAGCCCTCCCACTATTCACATGATTTAAATTGTTTGTCTAGAAATCCCAACAACTGTACCCATGCACCTCCGGGAACTAGCAAGCTACACTCGTAGACGTTTACTAGAACGAGAGATACACTTACAGCCTAGGACCGCTTTGTGGAGGTCTATTGATTTTAATTAAAAAATCTGCTTAGTATTTTTCTTTTAAAAGGTTTCTTTATGCGCACACATAATTTCTTTGTCATTATATTTTCCAAATTTTTGCATGTAATTAAACAAGCCCAAAAATTCCCAAAATAAAATCCAACAAAAGAAATTAATCACATAAGCATGCTTGGAAAATTGTAAATACTAAAAGCAGTAAAACATGCTTTTCCTATTATCTACACATGCTTAAATTGAGCACATAAATAAATCACATATCATACGAGGATAATTAAGGCAAACAAAAATTCCTCGTAGCCCCACAAAATAGAAAATAATATCTATCTATTACAAATTTGAATTTTGAATTAATTTGGATAAATCCAAATATTTTCAAATCTTCAAGGGCCTTCAAATCTGGATACACCAAATCTTTTGGAATTTTAGGCCTTTGTGATCTGATGATTTGCCCTAACCCTAATGCAAACCCTAGGGTTTACACAGGATTGTGCAAACCACCAAAACACGAGCCACCGCGACGGGACAGCAGCAGCCGTCGACAGCCGTAGCCGCTGCCGACCGCCAACCGCCAACCGCCGCCGCCAGGCCGGCCACCGGCCAGCGCCGCGCGCTGCTGCTGTGCCCCGCCCGCGCGCGCACGCCTCGACCGCGCGCCTGCCGCACCGCCGCCGTCGTCCGCCGTGCACCGCCCTTCGTCGGCTCCGTCTTCGTTCTTCGTCCTCGACCCGTCCAATTACATAAATTTGAAAATTACAGAAAAACTATTCTAATACAATTTTCAAATCTACACTAATCACGGATTTTCTCGTGATTTTACAAAAACAATTCAGCCCTACACGGATAAACCACCGCGGGCTGAATCAACGGGTTGCCACGAGGAACAAAAACCAAACATCCCCAAAACAATAAATTCATACATGCATATCGAATTTAATTATGAACAACAGAGCCATAAATCAGAAACCTGGCTCTGATACCAATTTTAGGGTTTTTCCGTGAACAGAATCACCAAAACCAAACTGAACCGGATCGATTTATGGTTATTGCACATAATTAAAATTCTCAAAACCCTAGCATGCTCCTATGAATTTAATACAAAGAATTGTGGATTTAGGGTTTACCGTAACTCCGTCGAGTCTGAAACGATCTTTTGCGTTTGAATTCCAAATCTCAATTCAACCACGCGATTCGAATTTATCTGCGAAAGTAGAAATTAGAAACCTAATTTCCAAGAATAAATTCGAAAACAAAGAGAGAAGAAAAAGAAAAATCTGTTCTCCAGATTAGATCTTCAGGGCTGTGTCCCAATGCTGTTCAGATCTACTACTGGTGAGGACTCCGTAGAACTGTATTCTGAGCAGGACCAGAATCGGAATTCTCCTCCCTCTCTACCAAAAACGGCGCCTCCTCTCTCTCTAGGGTTTAGTGTGTTTCAACTGTGTTATGACTTATGAGAGAGAGCTGTCTATTTATAGACCTAGGGTTGGAAACCCTAATGGGCCATTTTGGGCTCAATTCAGCATATTTAATTGGGCCAGTCCTGGGACCTAATGCAAATAATAAAGTGGGCCTATAATTAATTAATTCCCATGTCCACAACCCAGGACACAATTAATTAATTAATATTAATTCTTTTTCACCACAGAATTAATACTGACCTACCCCTTTATTACCACGTTATGAGAACGGGCTGCATTAATTGAGAATCCCCATATTTAAGGTTACCGGACATCCATTAATTAATCGGAGCCTCTGACAAGCTCTAACTACAATTAATTAATATCTTATAATTCCTGAGTAGTACCACTCAAACCTTATCACTCGTGCCTGAACTTAATCAGCCTGCAGGACTTTGGCACGATGAATGTTATTGAGCTCCTCAGGGAAAGTCCCCATCCTATTACTCGGATATGGTTACCTAAGTCCAGTCTCAGGCGGTACTACACGAACTGCTATTACCCAAGATGCGGATATACGAGCACGTTACTTAGGCTCTCCACCATGGCAAATCAAAGCAACAGTCAACCCGTGCAAACCCCTGAACCTTCGTTAGGGTTTGGACTCAATCAATATAACGAGATCTTGTATTCGCTGATGTCAGACAGACGAATACATCTCACTGCGGTCCATCAATACGCCACCTCTGCGTACCAGCATGTCAAGTAACCAAGACAGACTACTTATTCCGACAATGCCGCAGCCATCTGGACAAACGTATCCTCATACGTTGTCTCGGCTGTGATCAGGTTTATGTCTCACTAGGTCAAATGATCATACTGTCTTCTGCGATCTACAACACGCCGTATGATCGTCCCTATCGGTGAGACAAGAGGATACCATTGTTCATACATGTAAGATTGTTAACAGATAGGAGAAATAAACCGTTGTATACTCATTGTAATAAATGCTTTCAGTATACAAAACCCATCATACACGCCCTCTCAAAATGGTCGAGCCGAAAGGAAACACCGCCATATCACTGAAATATGACTCTCCCTTCTTTTTCATTCAGTCGTACCTCTCTCATATTGGGTTGACGTTTTTAGCACGACAGTTTTCATCATAAATCGACTGTCGACTCCTCTCTTACAAAATAAATCTCCCTATGAACTACTCTTTCACACAATTCCCTCCTTCGACGCCTTCCGTACATTCGGATGCCGCGTCTTTCTTTGCTTTCGTGACTACAATAAACACAAACTGCAACCCCGTAGTATTCCTTGTGTCTTTATCGATTACAGTCCTCATCATAAAGGTTTCCGCTACCTAGACCCGATCTCATCTCGCATTTATATTACTCGTCACGCTAGGTTTGATGAATCTTGTTTTCCTTTCTCTACCTCAAATTCCTCAACTCCATTATCTCAACTCGAACTCACTTCATACTTTAATAGCAATTCATACTTTCTGGAAACTGAGTTTTCACTGAAGAAGACCAAAAACTTAAAACATGATATTAGAGAATTTCAGTTTTCAGTTTAGAGTTTAAGAGAACACGTGTAAAGCAAAGACAAAAAGAATCAGAATTGAACTTAGAGACATGTTCGAGATTCCTTAAAGTGTTTATCAACTCAGTACGAGGAGCTTGAACTTAGATTCCTCAGACTGAAACTTGGTTTGACAAGAGCAGGTAGAAAGTACACTGCCAAAAGTCAAAAGCAGGTCACAGAGCAGAGCAGGTAGAAGAATGGCTATGATTGGACGACCCAATCTTTCTCTCTTACAGCTGGATAGTTGAGTCTAACGGGCAGAAATTCGAATTATCGACCATCTACCTATATATAGGAGACAACCACTTCACAGGAAACCACTTGAATCTCTCGAAAAGTTAAGCCAAAACTCTACTGAACTGAAAAGCTAAAAGCTCTCAAAAGCTCTCTGTTTTCCCGTGTCTATTGATCACTAAGATTATTAAACAGTGACTTAGCAAAGCTAATAATATAGCGGCAAAGATAAAATTATCGATCCCTCAGGGAAAGAAGTAACGAATAACCTTTAAGTACTAAATCAGGCGTTCTTAAAAATATTGAATAGGAAATTCAAATGAAAAGGTTTTGGTTGTTTTGGAAATCGCAATCTTTGCAATCGAAAATTAAACAGGAAACTTGAAAAGCTTTTGCAGTCAAATAAGAGAAGTACAGATTCCAGGGATATCTACCTATCAAGTATAACATGTATGAACGAATCGATTAATTCCCAATTTAATTCCTCTTCATAGTGAAACATCAGAAAACTATTACGAACTTCTTTGTCTGACAATTCGTAAAGTAGATTAGTCAATTACCTCTCTCCGTTCGGTCTCAAGATAAATTAACTAACTCCAAAAGATCTACAGATTTATTCCTACAATTAATCTCCTTCAGTTACGACAAGAAATCAAATTATATTGTGAAAATCTCTTTCGATTGAAAACTATTACAGTTACGTCTCTAGAATTCAACTAGTAATCCTAAGTTGTGGCCAACATACTTAAAGATTAAGAATAAAACCAGATTTCACAAACTACGAAGGGAAAGGGAAAATAATTCGATTAATCACAACATGCATACATTGATAGTTCGAAACCCTAGAATCTGAGAAGGGATTTAGCCACACATATTCAGATTAATATTTATCATAGAAAAATACAACCTGAATTGCATAAAAACTGGAATCCGGAAGTCTTCTCGGAGAAACTTGTCTTCAAACATAAAAATTCTTCAACTCTAATATTCTAATAGTTGCTCTAACTTTCTCTCTCTAAAAAACACATACGTTTCTCTGAAAAACGAGTTATACATGAGTATTTATAATGATGAAAGATGTATCTAGCATTATCTAGGATAATATATGCATCTATCTCCAAATCAGATGAGAAACAGGATTTCCGCATGCGCGTCGATCGCGTCTGAATGGCATCGATCGCGTCTCAACATCTTTCCTCGTCGTCCGCATCTGAATGGCGTCGGTCGACGAGGTCTCCTTTGCTTCGTCGATCGCTTGTCCACAACATGCCTCGTCGATCGATTAAGGGCCCTCGTCGATCGACGAGGTCTCGAGCACTGGATCCTGATTCCTCTATTTTTCGACTAGAAACCTGCACGATTCATCAAACACAACATTCCAAGTACAAAAACCAACTCATGCACGAAAACAAGTACAAAAACGATCTAAACACTACACAATCAGTCAAAGAACTATAAGATAAGTTGGTGAAAATCCTAACTTATCAACTCCCCCAAACTTAAACCATTGATCGTCCTCGATCAATTCACAGAAAAGAAGTATAATCAAATGCAGATACGAGTGTGCAATGCCTCACAAGCCTATTTCGCAATCCAAGTTTCACTTATTCACAAAAATCATGCAATCCAAACAAATTCTCATTGGTAAATTATTAAGGAGAAACCTCACCGGACAGTGTTTGCACTCATCACTCAATCAAGCAAAAAGGGTTTTGAAATTTCACACAATCAAAGTTTTAGTTTATTTCACCATAGGTTTGACAAATTTCTCATCTCTCCACTGCTTGTTAGTGTGGTTTTTCAGGGAATCAGAAAGGTCTTCATTTGGTTGTAATGTGGCTTACCTAAAAGGTAGGATATTTTTGGCTAAGTGACTCAAAATATTTCAATCAAACCCAAAGACTCAAACATATCATAACCACATCATTTTTTTTCTATTTTCACACACAATCTTGTTCTTTTCCTTTCTTTTCTTTTCATTATTCTCGGGGTTCCTAAGAACTTGCTTTATGAACAACATAAGTAAGTTTCTTTCTCTTTCACCAATTGTTCATTTTTCTTTTCCTAACTTTTTCATGGAAACCCCCCTTTTTTCTTTCTTTTCGCTCATGGCCTCACATGGCCTCTCAACACACTCCCACAATTCACATCATCCAATAAATCACAATCATCTTATTCATCAACCCTTCTAATCAAAGAAAAATTCATTCAAGGCTCAAAGGGGCTACAAGTGAAGATTCAAGGTTAGTGTATGGGGAATGGCTACGAAAGAACATGCCTAAAATCATTTTCACCCTATAACCACACTTAATGCAACCTCAAGAGAGAAATTCGTCAAATTCTAGGAAATAAATCTAACAACTTTGTCACTCATCAACCGAAAAATTGGCACAAATCTCACAAGGTAGAAATGTCGTTGCTCCTTAATAATTAACCAATTTCGAACAGTCATCATGCAAGAATTTAAGTTTCAAAGATCAACATATCAAGCAAAACAGCTCCTATCATCGGCTACTCTATCACACAAATTATCATTCTTAATCAGCAAATATCTTGATTTCCAATCAATAATTCTAGTTCAAGCAAAGACAAATAAGTAGTCATAACACCATCATAATCAAAAAGTTCCGACTGTCCTATGTTCAAAAGCTCCTAAACAATGCTCAGACTACTCACTTAGAACAAGTACCACAAATCAAGAGTTCAAAAATACTAATTTTAAGTAAAAAACCTTGCAGAGAGCAATTGTTCACACTGAAGCAAAAGAACAAGGATGGTGCTGGTTCAAACTCGAAAACAAAAACATCAAAAACAATGAAAAATCAACAAAAAACAGAGAAAAAAAAATTAAAAGCAAACAAACGTTTCCCTTTTTCTATCATCATCCCCCCAAACTTATTCACTCGAAAGAGTGGAAAAGTTTGAAAGTTAGATAAGGAAAAGAGAAACGATACCTCATTCCTCCTCATCGGAGGGATCCTCCATCTGAACATCGGAAGATGCCCACACTGGCAGTCGGCATCGGGGTTCCTGTCGAACGCTCTGCTGAGGCTGGGTACTGGACTGAGGCTGCGTGTTGAGGAGCAGCTGCTGCATCTGAACATCGAGGTTATCCAACCTCGTGTTCACATTCCGTTGGAAGCTTGCCTGCAAAACAGCCTGCTGCTGCATGTACTGATAGATCGTCGCCAGATCCACCCCGGAAGATGAAGACTCTCCCGCGAAGTGGTGTGGCGGCTGTCCACCAGTCTGATCGGGAATGTGCTGTCCTCCCTCGTCATCCTCGTCCTCGTCCTCCTCATCAGCTTCTGGGGGCTGCTGTGGCTCACTCTGATCTGGCCGGGTCAGTGGTCGGTGTCGGAGTCTGGAGGTGCCTGGACCTCCTCGTGCACCGGTCATCAACCTCGTGTGGGCGGGGGTGCTCATCAACCAATTATCACGGAAGTGATAATCGGTGACTCGTGTGAGGTGCCGGCTCGGCAGTGGGAACCGGTCTCCATTGGACATCCGCAGGGACCAACCTCTCTCCCGCGGCGAAATCATCATCATCCTCACCAAAGCCCCCGTGCCAAGACCTCGGTTGTCATCGTTGAGCTCCTCAAACTGGGACAAGTCAATCCCCACAAATTCTGCAATCGGGGTGATCAATCCCCCGCTCCAAATGTTGCCTTTCTTGGCCTTGATTTGCTTCTTCCAATGGTCCATGACAAACGCTCCGAAGCTGAACTTTCCCTCTATCAACATGCAGTAGAGGGCGTAGAGTTCTCCAATTCTGACTTTGCCACTCTCGTGTCTGCCTGAAATCGACACCCCCATACATCTCTGGATGTATCTGAAAATAGGGTTGTCGATGGAGGAAGCCTTCAAATTCCCCGAGTCGAACACACGCAAGTCGTCGCTGGCATCTGCAGCGATTTGGGACCAGAAGCGAGCACTGTCAAAGCTTGGTGGAGGAACACCATCTCCCCCTTCGTAGACTCCCCAAATTTTCTCGAGCTGGTTCCTTAGGAGCTCGTGGTAATTGTTCATCAGCTGGAACCCAATTGTGGTAGGCTCTGGTCCTGGTTCGACCTCAAAGACTCGGAGTGATGCAAAGAACTCCAAGACCAATTCCGGATAAGTTGGCCAACGGCCTGTCACCCATGCACCCCAGCCAATCCTCTCCAAGAGGTTCTCAACGTCGTTACGAATGCCCAGCAGATGCATCGTCTCCGGGCAGGGATAGAGTGTCTGTCGAATTGCGAATTCTTCCCCCAAGAACCTCTCGTAACGCTTCTGATGAGACCGTTTGGTGAATGTGGGTTGGAAGTCCATTGTCAATCTGCAAGGAATTGTCAAAATTCATCACCATTCTTCACAAAATTCCAATGCAAGCATATCCAATTTGAGAAAAAATCCAAAGAAATCGATGTACCCATGCAAAATTGGTTCGACATTCATGCAATTCATTCTCAATTCTAGCCTATTATCATTCCGTTTGACAAAATTTGTTCCATAAATAATAAAGCTAGAAAATCACCCAAACAAGAAAAATTCCCCCCAAACATTCAATGAAACTCAAGCACAAATCAATCACGAGCAAGTATATCGATGAAAACCACAAACCATATCGAGTACTCACCACGAATAGCAACGAAATCGACAAAATTTGCAAAATGAAAACAAGGGCTCCAAACTCAAATTTTATCAAAAATCATGCTCAAATTCTTCAAATCATGTGAAATAATCGAAAAGGAGAGTTTTAGGATACATACCGTGGTTGATTTCGACGATTTTGGAGAGAAAAGTTCGAATTTGGGGTTGGGAGAGAAAAACCGTGCGTGTGTTTGTGTTTGTGAGGAAGAAAATGAGGTGAGGGGGTTTAAAAACCCGTCTCTGTTCGCGGCCCAGAATCGATCGCGTCGATCGACGAGGCGTCTTCGTCGATCGACGAAGCCCATTTTTCCTCGTCGATCGACGAGAAATGGCATCGATCGACGGGGATGTTTTCCCTCATCGATCGATGCCAATTTTGGACAATCGTCGTGGCCCGATTGGACTCGACACAATTTTGAAAAAAACAAAACTGAACTGACTCGAAAATAAAAGAAATAAACAAAACAGGAAACTGTTGGGTTACCTCCCAACCAGTGCTTGGTTTATTGTCGCTAGCTCGACAATACCTGACTTTTAAGGGCAGTTCAAGTAGTACTTCTCCACTGCTCCAATCTGAAGAGGGGTGTAGTACGGTTTCAGGTTTTGCCCGTTCACTCTGAAGGTCTTTCCATCTTGTCCGGCTAATTCAACTACACCGTTCATGAATTGGCTGATTACGGTGTATGGTCCGGACCACTTTGACTGAAGTTTTCCGGGCATGAATCGAAGACGGGATTTGAAGAGGAGAACCTTATCACCTGAAGTGAAGACATGCGAGCGGATCTTTTTGTCGTGGAATCTCTTTGCTCGATTCTTGTAGATGACGTTGTTCTCATAGGCCTCGTCTCGAAAGTCTTCTAATTCATTCAGTGCCATGGCGCGGTCTTCTGCGGCTGTCTTCCAATCCAAATTCAGTTGTTTCACCGCCCTCCAAGCTTTGTGCTCCATCTCGACAGGAAGGTGACATGATTTTCCGAAGATCAGCTGATATGGAGAAGTCCTAATCGGTGTTTTGTAGGCGGTGCGGTATGCCCAAAGTGCATCATCGAGAACTGCCGCCCAATCCTTACTTTGCTTGACCGTCTTCTCCAATATCTGCTTGATTTCTCTGTTGGATAATTCCGTCAACCCGTTCCCTTGAGGGTGATATGGAGTGGTGACACGGTGCTTTACTCCGTATCTGGCAAGGAGAGATGAGAGCCATCTGTTGAAAAAGTGTGATCCCTCATCGCTGATCAAGGCTCTCGGTGTTCCGAATCTTGTCATCAGCTTCTTCAGGAACTTGATAATGACTTTGGAGTCGTTGGTGGCTGTTGGAACGGCTTCGACCCACCGCGATACATAATCGACTGCCAATAGGATGTATGTGAATCCTTGCGATTTCGGGAAGGGTCCCATGAAATCGATCCCCCAGACGTCAAATATCTCCACTTCAATCACCGGAGTCTGTGGCATCTCATCCCTCCGCGAGATGTTGCCGGTCCTCTGGCAGCGATTGATAGCGCGTTTCGCAACGCGCTAAAGCCGCAAGTGTACAGACCACTGCAGAGGGCAAGTAATAATTTATCGAATCTCAAGGACTGCAGGCTCGAAATATAATCAAGCACTAAAACATAGATATCGTACTACTATCTAGGTAAATCATAAAGTGGTTTTGATTTGTTGTAAATATAAAAACACTTGGCAATAGAAATTAATAAATGACAATTTAAAATGGTTTTAAGAAACTTATGAGAAGATAGGATTCCAGGGTAAATCCACTTTGAACGATAATCAAACAACTTTTCATGTAATTCAATCCCAAATTTAATTCCCAAGGATGTGAGTTAATCGCAAATACGTTATCAGGCGATCCTCTCGGACTCTAAACCATAACATGGAAATAAAAGATCAAAAGATTCCTCTCGGACATACAGAAGACTTTTATTCTTGATAAAACCTTAGATTTTCAAAAACCCTTCAAAACTCAATTTCCTCTCGGACAATTGCCCTTTGAATCTAATTTATTGGCGTCTTAATTAATAACTTAGTCCTCTCAGATCAAAAACTATTAATTCTAATCACAATCAATGGCCAGTATCTCGTAATTCAAGAAAGTATCAATAAACCAGAACATCAATGGAAAAGGAACATTAAATCACATAAATTGTTGAATGAATAAATACAAAGCTTCAAACCCTAGAATCCATGAGTGAACTTAGCCAATCATGCTAAGTTCTAGAAAAACAAAGAGATGGAGAGTCACAAGAACAGAAAACATAGAAATCAAAAACCGTGGTCTTCAATCTTCAATTCCTGTCGTGCTCTTCAAGTTCCCCTGTTTTCGCCCTCAATTCTATACTCTCCAGTTGAAAAAGTGATAAAAGGAACCTTATTTTCGTTCAGGGAAGTCCTATTTATAGTTGAGGCCTTTCAAATCTCCAAAAGATATGGTTTTGGGCTTCAGATTCGCCAGAATTCGTCAAAATGGGACACAGACGGCGGTTGGTTTTGCCCGATCAGCGACCGCCGGTTATGCACCGGGGTTGCCGGTTGTGCACCATGAGAAAATACTTGAAATCTGCATACCCGGCGACCCGTCTACATAGACGGCGGTCGCCGGATGTGTCATCCGGGTCGCCGTTTGTGTGCCGTGAGGAATAAATTCCAAATACATGCCCGGCGACCCATCTACATAGCCGGCGGTCGCCGGTTGCGTCATTTGGGTCGCCGTTTACGCCTCGAACGTGATTTCGTCGCACTCTTTCATATTTTCTGACCCTTTCTTCTTCCCGATGCAAGCTAGCATCGATTGGCCTCCTGGACACTTGGTCAATTCTTGTAAACAACCCGATTGTACGTGAAATCTGCATAAACAACCACAAACCAGACCAAACGTAATACTTTCTAAAAGAATATATATAATGCATGAAAATACCACGGAATAGTCCAATCTAAGGTCAAAAGTGAGCAGATCCATATCAGTAAAATGCACAAAACGAGTGTTTATCAGCGATCACAGCCTGTTATCCATCCGCGACAGACTTCGTAGATGGAAGGCCAATAGAATCCGCTTGCAAGGATTTTGAAGGCAGTCCAGTTGGCCGAATGGTGTCCACCAGTAGGAGATGAATGGCATGCTTCGAAGATTTTGTGCCACTCGGACTGGGGCACACAGCGGCGAATGACACCGTCAGCACATCTGCGCCACAAGTAGGGATCCTCCCAATAATAGAATCTGACGTCGTGCAGAAACTTTTTCTTTGCATAAAAGGAGCAATCCGGGGGAAGTACACCGCTGGCCAAGAAGTTGGCGAAGTCTGCGAACCACGGAGTTTTGGATTCATAAATTTCCTTCATGTACCTCAAGGCATAGACCTGTTCGTCGGGGAATGTCTCTCGGATTGTCAATTGCTGATCGTCCCCCTTGACTGGCAGTTCAAGCCTCGACAGGTGGTCGGCGATGACATTCTCGCTTCCTTTTCTGTCCTTGATCTCCAAGTCGAACTCTTGCAACAATAGAATCCACCGAATCAGTCTGGGCTTGGCATCTTGTTTTGCAAACAAGTACTTGATTGCTGCGTGGTCGGTGTAGACAATTGTTTTTGAGCTTATCAGATAAGGCCGGAACTTGTCGAACGCGTACACCACTGCAAGAATCTCCTTTTCTGTCGTGGTGTAGTTGCATTGAGCTGGATTCATACTTTTGCTGGCATATTGGATAACATGGAAGAGTCTTCCTTTCATTTGGCCCAGAGCTGCTCCAACAGCATAATCGCTGGCGTCGCACATCAATGTGAAAGGCTCATCCCAATCTGGTGCAGTCAGGACTGGTGCAGTTACTAGCGCTTCTTTCAATCTCTCGAACGCTTTCAGGCATTCTTCATCAAACACGAAGGACACATCCTTCTCCAACAAGTTGCACAGTGGCCGAGATACCTTTGAGAAGTCTTTGATGAACCTCCTATAGAATCCTGCATGACCTAGGAAACTTCGGACGGCTTTGACGTTTGTTGGTGGTGGCATCTTCTCAATGGCTATCACTTTGGCTTGATCTACCTCCAATCCTTCGGCTGACACTCGATGTCCCAACACGATTCCTTCCCTCACCATGAAATGGCACTTCTCCCAATTGAGGCATAGATTTGTCTCGGTGCATCTCTTGAGTACAGTAGGCAAATTCTGCAAACAAACATCATATGAGCTACCAAAAACCGAGAAGTCATCCATAAATACCTCCATGATGTCCTCGATCAAGTCGTGGAAGATGGCAGTCATTCATCTCTGGAAGGTGGCCGGCGCATTGCATAGCCCAAAGGGCATCCGTCGGTAGGCGAATACTCCATATGGACAGGTGAATGCCGTCATGTGTTGATCTTCTGGCGCCACAACTATTTGATTGTACCCTGAGTAACCATCAAGAAAGCAGTAAAAAGGATAACCAGATAATCTATCTAGCATTTGATCAATGAATGGAAGAGGGTAATGATCCTTGCACGTGGCGGAGTTTAAGGCTCGGTAGTCAATGCAGACTCGCCATCCCGTGATCGGTCTTTGCGCTACTTCCTCTCCATCATCGTTCTTCACAATTTGCATTCCTCCTTTCTTGGCTACTACTTGTGTAGGGCTTACCCACTTGCTGTCGGAAATCGGGTAGATCGTGCCATGGTCAAGGAGTTTGAGAACCTCCTTCTTGACAGCCTCTTGCATGATAGGATTCAGACGTCGTTGTGCTTGTCTCTTTGGTTTCGCATCCTTTTCAAGGATGATCTTGTGCATACACAGCGAAGGACTGATCCCTTTGATGTCTCCCAAGGTCCATCCAATGGCGGACTTGTATGTCCGCAAGACTCGCAGCAGCTTGTCAAGTTCCCCCTGTGAAAGATAAGCAGAAACGATAACAG
>JAPKLW010005834.1:0-19351 GCA_026898455.1 Plectranthus barbatus | reverse complement strand
CTGTGGGATCGACCACCCTTGGGTGTAAAAATATTATTTGCTTAACCATTTATTTTGGAATAAGATAAGATTAAATTAAAGGGTGACGTAGAAGTCCTTTAAAATTAGAAAAATATTTCAATTGTTAATCTAATTAATATTTCGAACACCTACCATACACATTGACTTTTAGTTTTTTAAATATACTTATATATATAATTAAAAAAAGAGTCAAAATTAAGGATTTAGAAGTCTTACTCTTTTATTACTTATTCAAAAATGATAGTTTAATTTTATTTTTATTGTTTAAGTATGATAACTCACCTACCTTAATTTCCAATCGTAGATCTATAAAACTCAAATAAAGAACCATCAATGAAAAAGTTGCTCATTGCCACGGCCAGTGTAAACCCGGATTAAATCATCTATTCTATAATAGTGTTTTATTGTCTTGATTACAAGTTTTAATTATTGTTTTACGAAAAACAAAATAAATTACATTACAATATACTTTAATTGATATTTAACAATAGAAATTAAAAAATTTTAAGAACACAAATTATAATTATCATGAATTAATCAGTTTTAATTTATAAATTACTAGAAAAATTAATATCGAATATAAAAGTTATACCATATAATTAGAGCATCCTAAAATATAATTTGGACCAAATAATCGGATCAGATGGAGTATTATTTTTTGTACGTGTTAACAAATCGACCTTTGAATATCCTTGTAAATGTAACGTTTCATTTACAAGGATATTCAAAGGTAGAATGAAACATAATTAATAGAGTCTATTATTAATAATTATTGCTAAATAAGTGTAATATAAGAAGTTTGTTCAAATATTATATGTATTCATAAATAATTATTGACATTCTTGCACGATAAACCTGGACCAAATAATCGGGGACGGACCAAAGTAGTACAAATTTTCATATATGAAATGTTTATTGTTGACAAACTGAAACATGCAGATTACGAATTACACAGAGTTCATCACAAACCCTAATCCGCTGGGATAAACAATCTCCACATTGAACTCAAGAATGGCGTCGCCGGTGGTGACGTCCATGGAATAAGTCGTCTCTTGAGCCGATCCCGACGCCATCCGGAACAGCCCTCTGCCACCCACCACCGCCAGCTCACGGCGGCTCTCCAACACCGGATTCCTCGAAAACACGCTGAACGAACTCCCGTTGTACTTGCCTTTCGTGAAACCGAAGTCAGCATACAAAACCAGCGTCACATCCTCGCCTTTACTCGCCGACAAATACATCCCTCGAGCGTTTCCGATCACTTTCGACGTCGGCTCCGGCCCTTCCGTCATTGCGTCGTCAATGGCCAGCAGGGCTCCGAACGGTATCGGATTGTATTCCGTCGCGTTCGGACCGGCTATCCTGACGGCTGTCGGATTTGTTCCGCTTAGGGTGTCGTGGAGGAAGAAATGAAGATTCGTTTTCTGCAGCTGTACAGGATTGTACGGCACGCTTTGGCTGTAGTACGCTGAGTGCGCTGGAGTGGTGATCAACAACAAGATATATGGAAAGAAGGAGGCAATCTTGATCCCCATTTCTTGAATTTCGTTTCTTCTTTTATTTGGGTTTTAATTTCTTGGTGTGATTTGTCTACGTGAGCTTAGCTATTTATAATGAGGTTTCTGAGATCTATTTTAGTTATTTTATTTGTTTTTACTTTTTACACTCAAGTTGTTTCGTGAAAGGTTTACTAGAAATTATAATATTGAATTTCTTAATATTCACGTTTTTTTTTTCACTAATAATTTGGAAAATTGGATCTTAATTTTAAGTATAATGAGTGTCAGAATGGATATAAACTAATTGAGGGGTACGAAATTAGACTAAGTCCAATTTATTTGGGAGACTTATTTTTATGCAAATGTGATATATAAATAATTAAAAAAAGAATCTAGATTTATAATTTTATATTTTAAGTCTAAAATTGATAACTCACCTATTTTTTAAATCTGTAGAAGCCTTATAAAATACTATGATAGGAATTATATTATTGGCCTTGATTTTTTTTTTATTGATTAATATATATAGGTGGTACACAAGATATGAAAACTAATGAAAATATATAAAAACCCCAAAAATATCTAAAAAGATAAAAATTATATGTATGAATATCTCGTGCATATCTAAATCATATCTATAATTTATCAACCATCAATGAACAAGTAGCTAATCTATCGTTGGCCCTGCAGTTAATTTATATATAGATCGATTTGGGAGAAGAGATCATTTTATTGTTGGTCCCCGATCAGAGTAATTGTTAACGCAGCGGAAATTTTAATGTCCTTGCAATTAACTTGCTGAGATTCTGACTCATCAAGTACTTAGAAAATAAAGACATAAGCTCGAATATTACTTAGTTCACTTACAGTTTATACTTCAATACTTTGAAGTGTTGAGTTTCAACTCAGCAGAAAGTAATAAAACTGTAAAACAATATAAACACAAAGTTTATAGTGGTTCGAACAAATGTTCTACGTCCACTCTTCAGTTTGTTGACTGGAATTCACTAAGGAATGATACAAGGATTCGAACTCGATCTCCAACTATAGGCAGCACCTCTGTCTGGCCACAGCACATCTTCAAGTTGTTTCTCCGATATCAACCTTGTCGAAAACACCTGGAGTGAGGACACACCTCCATTTTCCTTGAATGCCGGATTTAGGAGTTTTATAGTTCCTTCTTGAACTTTTCTCTCTAACGGCTAGATGCCTATAATAGTTAATCTTGCATATCAAGATTACTGTTGTGTTCTTTCTTAGACAGAAAGAATACCAAACTAACCTCAAAAGCGAGCTTCTAAAGGTCTCGAGATGAACTCGGATAGCTTTTACAAAGCCTTGATCGTTTACTTGATCGGTTGTGAATTCGGCAGAGTATTTGCTTGATTGTCGAATTTTCGAACTCTCTATCTTTTGAACTGACATAACTTTTTATCACTCTGCGAATCCTTCTGTTTATAGACAGAGATTCAAACATAAACGTTTGAATCTTTTGTCCGTTAAAGACAGATTGTTGCTTCGCCAATCTTCTTCCTTTCATTTTATAGGTCGCACAGAGACGTTTCAAGTCCATGTTCACTCGTTGGTCCTTTTTCTGACGCGCAGACCTTGTCTGAACGGATCATTTTAGTAAACTCGGAGTCTTTCGATATGTCAACCTTCTAATTTAGGAGATTCTTTAATTTCTGTGGTTGATCGATTCTTGATATGATTTGTCAGTTGTCGATGTCTCTTTTACTTTGGGAATTTTGTTTTCAGAACACTTTGCTGAGTCGCTAGTGTTTGCTGAGATCTAACATACTATCTGCTACATTCTTTCAACAACTCTAGCATTTGCTGAGTGCCCTCAGTAATCTTCAAGTGTCTACTAGCATTCCGAAGACTTCATTGTTTACTTGGACTCTTCAGCAATCTCAGCATATTGGCTGGATCCTTCAGCAATCTTCTCGATAAACTTCTAACTCTATTGCAACTCAAACAAAATCATCCTATGCAGGACTTTTACATTTTCAACACATTTCTAAGTTGCTAGAGACTAGATAATCTAGCTTTGATGCACCAAAACTATTAAAATAACTTTAAGACCAAGGGGTACAATATTCCCAACAATTTCCCCCTTTTTGGTGCGATCAAAGACCTAAAGCTAACTTACTAATCATGGGAAAGCAGATTACTGAGTTTACAAGATATTCCTCGCAATCTAACTGATCAGCATCTCAGCTCCCTTAGACTTAGCATTGTTCGAAAATGTTCCCCCTAAAAAATAGAAAGGGTATTGCTGAATAAAAAATTATCATAAGTGAATGACTTAATGAATTACTGAGAAATTCAGCAACAATCAGACACACAACACATTCACACATCCTATATAATTATCACTAGTTTTTCTTTCTTGCACTCTTGCATAGCTCACATAAAATGGTTACAAAAGATAGCAACAAGAATATCTAAAAGAGATGCAAAAGATAGGAAAATATCTAACACCCCCGCAAGCTGAGTCGTGGATAATCTGGAAAGACGAAGCTTGGATCTGAAATGCTCAAATAAATTCTGCGATAGGCTCTTAGTAAAGATATTTGCAACCTGATTTTATGAAGAAACGAATTTAGTGAAAAGCCGACTAGAGTCCACTAGCTTGCTAACAAAGTAATAGTCGATGTCAATGTGTTTTGCCCGCTTGTGCGATATCGAATTTTGTGTGAGAAAATAGCACTTGTATTATCTTAAAGAAGAGAGGGAGCACGAGGTGGCATAGCATGAAGATCACGGAGTACATTGACAACCCATAGTAATTCAGAAGCAATGTTAGCAATGACCCGGTACTCCGATTCACAACTAGATCGAGCAATCGTTGGTTGCTTCTTAACACTCCAAGAGATGAGATTTTGTCCAAGAAAGATCGCATACCCGTATGTGGATCAACGAGTATCGGAGCACTAGCCCAGTCCACATCGGAATGTCCCACAAGAGATGGTGAGCTAGGTGAAAAACATAAGCCGTAGCCAAGGGTTCCTTTCACACATCGTAAGATTATCTTGACCGCCTGAAAATGATCAATAATTGGCTGGAGTTGGAATTGGCTGACAGTGTTGACAGAATAAGCGATGTCTGGACGCGTAATGTTCAAGTATTGTAGAGCCCCAACTAGTGTTCGTTAGAGAGTTGGATTATCAAGGGGTCACCATCTTTTGTGAATGAGGCACCAGGTGCGAGAGGCGTGGATACTGGTTTGGAATCTAGCAACTCGGCACGTTGCTGGATATCGAGAGCATATTTAGATTGAGACAGGAATAAACCAGAGTTAGGATAAGTAACTTCAAGATCAAGAAAATAACCAAGTTTACCCATGTCCTTTATAGCGTACTCATGATTTAGACGAGAGAGAAGCTCGGTCATGGCTTTATTGTTGTTTCCTGTGATAATAATATCGTCAACGTATACCAATAGATAGACAAGAATGCCATTTTATTCAGAACAAACAAAGACGTATCGGATGAGCTGCATAAAAAACTAATGGACACGAGAAAACCCTGGAAGCATTGATACCAAGCTAGAGGAGCTTGCTTGAGACCATAAATAGCTTTGTTAAGCTTGCAAACGTGATCAGGATATCTCGGATCATTGAAGCCGGGAGGTTGTTCCATAAAGACCGGAGAGGACAGAACACGAGTGAGGAAAGCATTTTTAACATCCAGCTGATATAGAGACCATGCGCTCATAACAGATAGAGAGATGATAATTCGAATAGTAGATGCTTTAACAACCGGACTGAACGTGTGTGTAAAATCGAATTCCAATAAATTACAATGAATTGATTTCATTAATACGGTAGAATGTTTATTTGAAACAGGAAAATATAAATAATTTCTCTTAGGTAATTGACAAATAACTAACTTGATTGACTATAATTAATTGTCTTTATCTAAGTGCAGACATGTCTAAAAAAATTTGAATCTGTCTAACTACTAGGAAATTTCTCCATTTGCAATTATTCTTGCTGAATAATACTTTATTATATCATAAAATGAGTATTATCAATTCAGCACCTGAAATATAATTTACTTATCGATTTAGGATCCGAAATATGAGTTTTTAATTTGGGTGATTCTAAACATAGTCACATTTTTTCTCAATGTAACCCATTCTAAAAAGAATAAGTAATTTATTATATAACATTACCATTCTCAATGAACGATTTGATCTGGCTTAATAATTCTCAAGCATATATTCTGCAGAAGTTAGTGTCTTCCACATCACAATTTGGCTGCTAACAGGGAAGCGCATGAGGAACTGCCACTGCTTGTCCTTTATCTTCTCCGATGGGGAAGCGAACGAGGAACAAGCCGAAAGGCTAAAATTAATTTGATGAATCTGAAGTTTGAATGCAAAACCACCACTTTTTTGTGGAAATTTTTATCTTAAATTTTTTTAGGAGGCTACAGGAATATTGATGGCTATACTCAAAAAGACATTTTTTTTTCTCATTTTTAATTAATGTTTAAGTTGAGGGTAAATTAGTAAAATTATATAATAATTTTATTTACTTTTAATGTAAGGAGCTACATTGAGAAAGAACGTGACTACGTTTAGAATTACCCTTTAATTTAATTAAGACCTGAAAGATCACAAAATTCTCAATTTAGGACCCGAAAAATTATAATATTCTCAATATAAGACTTCAATATTCGATACTGGATTGAGGATTTCAAATTATTTTCCTAGATTGAGTATTTTATAATTTCTCAAATTCTGAATTGAGAATTTTTAGGATCTTTCATGTCCTAATTAAATAAAAATTTCAAATTTTGGGCTCTAAATTTATAAACTATTTTTAAGGTCCTTTAATAATAATATTCATATACTCATATATAAATATAATACAATTAGATTGCCATTCTTGAATACTTCACCTCCACAACAAGAGGAAAGATGGAGAATCTAAAAATAGGTATTCTGATACGTCCATTATCGGGGCCTAGTCTTAATAGCCCAAATAATATTCATCAAAGGCCCAAGTAGTAGTGTAGTAGGTTTTATGCTTAATATATATATATCTTACTTTGCATTGGAAAGGAATTATTATGAAATGAATTAACCAAGTTCTATCTTCTTCCTCCTTGTCTCGTCTATTTCTCTCTGTTTCTTATCTTTAATTCTGGAGTTTAAGCTCACTCGAAGAGCTCTATCCCTGATCATCTTTGTGGGTGTATCATTGGTGCTTTCATGAGATGGGTCTTTACCACGAATCTCTCGATGTAGATCCATATACTCAGATTTTCAATGCCATGAAACTAGAGGTCCGGTCATTCGATGGTTCTGACCCTGAAGGTTGGATTTCACAAATTGATGGACTTTTCGATTCCTACAATGCGCCAGAAGAATGGCGGCTGCGGCTGGAGAGCCGATGATTGGTTGCTGTGTTCTTTGGCGAATGGTGAGCTGACAACATGGTCGGAGTTTAGATTCAAACTCCGGCAACGTTTCGCCCATCCTTCCTCTGAATCACGGTTAAAAGAGTTAATGGATGAATTCTATGCTCGAATTGAGACATTGAGACCTAAAGTAGAAAAAACTTCATCCCAAGAAATTATTTCTGGAGAACCAGCCAAAACCCAAGAGCATGAATTTGAATCTGGAAATAAAAGAGGGTTGAGGCACTTGGAGAGATCCAACACCAAGTCTGCGGTCGTCCAAGGCTGCCAGGTGGAGGTGAAATTCGGGGCAATAGATGGCTATGCTGTTGCTAAGGATACCACGCCGTGCACGAATAAGATTAAGGAGCAGACTCACTCGATGGCTGAGAAGAAGGAAAACAAACATATCCCAGTTTTTACAGCACACAAGGTGTTCGATGAAATGGCTGAGAGAGATTGGAACCATTATAATGAGGTGACTTTGGGGGTGACCTTCCATAAGCTGATCTCTAGCATCATGGGACTGAGGATCAATGTATGTGCATGTTTTAAAAGGAAAAGGAAAGAGGCATCGCAAGTTTTTGACCCGGGAGATAATTCATTCGACATTTTAAGATCTGAGGTTGCTGCTAAATTTCTTGAAGTGTTACCTAGTTCTATGGCCAAACATCTTGGAGGTAATTCCATAGATAGGATAATCAGTAATGGTCTATGTTCTAGAAAATTTTATGCATCACAGTTGGAGATTGGAAAATTGCCGGAATTGTTGAGAAATTCGAATAGTGTTTATTACTTGCTGAATCATAAAACATTTTCATGGTTTGATCGACTATCTCTTTATTGGCGGTCTAAACTCCATTTTAGAGCAAGTCGATTTCTTCACAGCCCAAAATTGGTGAGTCCACTCTCTGATAGTGATTTGAAATTGTTGGATAATTGGAGCTCACTCTTCCAATCCTTTTTAGATGAGTTTAATGGTTGCAGTTGGTTTTTGGGTGTGAGCGATAAATTTCCATCTGATGAAGGAAACAGACAAAGAATTGTTGCACCCTTTATTGTCCATCAATTAACTACATTATTAATGCTTATGCTACTACTGAGATAAGAGAAAGTAGTGATGTAGGCATAGAACAAGTGAATGGTAGCTCCAACTCTGATGCAGAATTTGGGGTTAAACTCCTAGGAGCTGATTTGGTTTTCGACCCCGGCGGTGGACTTCCTTATAATTTGATTGTGAGAGCTGATAATCGCCTCTTTTTGGTGCTTTCTAATCGTTACTTTTTTGGAGATTTGATAGTTCTTTCTATTTGCTGGTGGATTCCTTGGGTTATAGATGTGGTAGTATACACAACATATGGTTGTTTTCTCAATTGCAATGCAGCTGGTGTTGAATTTCAAGATGCTGTTGAGTTTAACATATTGTGCAAGGGTATCTTCATGACTGCAGTGGTTCTGCCGAGATCTTAGGATTTGATGAAAAAGGCTGAAGGGAATTCGCTAGTTGAGTTCATTAGATGTACACATGATGAAGTTATCTCATGGTTCATGGAGCATATGACAAACTAAGTTATGTTGATGCAGAATTCACAAAAGATACCAATCTTGCGATGATCCAAGATTCTCATGTGATTTATGACCCTGGAGGTGGTATTCCTCATATGTCAAGCCTCAAAGAAAGTTACCCAGCAAGTTGAAGTATTTTTAGAGTTTGAGCTCTTTATGGATTTCTACTAGTTGTTTGCATGTTTCGGCCAATGTTGGGACAAGGTGGTTTTGAAGGGGTTGGGAGTGATACGTCCATTATCAGGGCCTAGTCTTAATAGCCCAAATAATATTTATCAAAGGCCCAAGTAGTGTAGTAGGTTTTATGCTTAATATATATATCTTACTTTGTATTGGAATTGATACGATCTTAACTCGTAACAAGGTTAGAGACATTTCGAGTGGTCCCAGACTCCAAGCTTTTCGAGTAGCTCACACTCCAAAGAAAGGGGAAGACGATGAAGAAGATAGAGAAGAGTTAATTTATTTCATTCATTCATACCTCCTTAATTCAATACATTAGAGAATATATACTAAGCATAAACCCTAACTACTTGGGCCTACTATTACATTATGTTGGGCTGCCATATTGGGCTAGAGAATGGGTGTATCATATTCTCTTGATAATCTCCTGCCTCTTCACCGCCGCCCCCTCATACACAAGCAAGAAAACAATTCCTCACCTCCTCCACCGCCGCCGCCGCCGCCGGCAAAATTGCATTGTCCAAGACCATCGTCCGAGGAAACGAAAACATGACCAAGCTTCACTTCTACGTGCATGATGTACGTGCCGGCGCGGACGCCACCTTATACGGCGTCGCTAGTTCTTCCATCACCGCCACCTGTTGAGAATTGGTTTTCCACGTATGCATGGGAGAAAGGCGTATGCATGCAGGCACATGCACATGCATTGCTTATTTCGTCGGTTTTCCTTTTCTTTTATTTTCCGCAATAAGCGTGTTTAGAATCATGCCTGTTTGTTGCGTTTTCAATCTGTTACACTTCACGTGTTCTTCATGTGATGTGTACGGGCAATATTTTCTTTTGCTGTAAAAGGAGTTGTAGTTCTGAGTTTTTGGCATTATGAGCTGAATAAAATTTCGTTCATCTTCTTCTACTTTACAAACTCCAATATGGTATTATCAGCCAGGTTTTGATCATGTAATGGGCAAAAAGAAAAGCCGTCAACAAAAGGAATCATGGCGGAAAGTGCTTGCCGATGAGCAGGGAGGCGAATCATCCACTTACGACGATCAATTTTCCGACGATAATCCATTTTCTTTGTTTGGTCGTGACGATCGCGAACATATTCCTCGTGAGTTTATGGAAAACAATCCTCCTAACGTTCAGGGTGTGCTCACCATACATCCTAATGATCACACCTCCCTACAGCTGGTTCCTGTTGTCCTCACAGGTAACAATTACTTTACATGGAGTCGATGTATGAGAAGAGCGTTGAGTGGCAAAAATAAGCTTCGTTTGATTGATGGCTCATTTCCTGAACCGCCCCTTAATTCACCCATTTATAATGCTTGGATTCAAGCTGATTATATGGTTTACACATGGATTTTAAACTCTATTTCCAAAGATTTGGCACCCGGTTTCCAATACATTGACAGTGCGGCGAAATTGTGGGCAGAGCTTGCTTCTAGATTCGATAGATGTAGTGGTCCTAAACTCTATCAATTAGAACGTGAATTAGCCAATTGTATGCAAGGATCGCAGACTGTGATTAATTATTTCAACTCTCTCAATACTTTGTGGGATGAGATAAGTTTGCTCACTGCACAATATGAATATTTCTGCACTTGTGGGGCTTTATCCAAGATTGAAGATAAGAAGCGAACTATGAAATTCTTGTTGGGATTGAATGATAACTTTGATGCGGTTCGTAGTCAGATTTTATTGCTTGATCCTTTGCCCTCTGTTAGCAAAGCATACTCACTGGTACTACAGGATGAGGATCAGAAACGAGCTGCCTCACATCATGCACCTCCTTCAGACATGGCTCTATATACTTCTAATCGTCTGCCTACAAGTGTTAATCGAGCCAGGAAACCAGGGGTGCCTATCAAACCTTGGTTAAGCAAGGAAGAGAGAAGGAAACTTAAGTGTCAACATTGTGGAGGAACCGGTCATGAAGCAAAAGAATGCTTCAAACTGCATGGCTATCCTGAATGGTACAAAGGGCCGAGGCCAAGACATGAATCAGGGCATGTTTTTAGTGTTAATCAGAAGGAGGCTAGTTCATCAATTGAGCATGATGATGATAAACTTCTTGAGGAGAAAATCACAAGATGTCTGCAGAAACTGAAAGTTGAAGAGGAGAAGGTTAATATGCTAACTCAAGATGAAGCTGCTGAGGATCCTTTTATTAATTATGATAGTCATTACATCTTTGGAGCCTCAGAAGTGGTGAATCAGAAACAGTGGATTATTGACTCAGGAGCAAGTGTCCATCTTTGTTGCAATGCTTCTATTATGCATGACATAGCAGCTCTAGACATACCTCAAAGAATTCATTTACCTGATGGGAGTGTTACTTGGATTCATTCAGCAGAGAAGGTGAATTTATCTGCTGATTTATGTCTTGACAAGGTGTTTTTGGCTCCCTCTTTTACACACAATTTAATATCTGTTGCTCAATTGATTTGTGATCTAAATGTGAAGTGTATATTCACCAACACCCATTGCTTGATTCAGAAGAAAGATTCAGATCATATAGTTGGAATTGGGAAAATCCAAGGAAAGATTTATATCATGTCACAACCCCGGTATCTTCCTGTTAATGCTTTACCTGATACTAGGAAGTTATCTGTTTTGGATTGGCACATATTACTTGGTCATGCATCTATATCTACCATGAAACATATACCTGGAGTAAAACAATTGTGTTCCACAGAAAATGTTGAGGTTCTTGTTGGATGTGAAGTATGTCATCAAGCCAAGCAAAGCCGTGATGCTTTTCCTTCTAAGGGTCACAAATCAGATACACCCTTTGAATTAGTTCATATGGATCTATGGGGACCCTATAAAGCTAATTCAGTCACAAACACTACCTACATGCTCACAATTGTAGAAGATTTCAGCCGGTGCACATGGATTTTTTTGTTGCACTCTAAACAGCAAGTTCCTGATATGGTTAGTACTTTCTTGAAGATGGTAGAAACTCAGTTTAATGTTGTAGTAAAGAAGATAAGAAGTGACAATGGATCAGAGTTCATTAATCAGAAAATGAAGATCATGCTCACAGAGAAGGGTATTCTCCACCAAACCACTTGTGCCTACACCCCACGGTGTGGTTGAGAGGAAACATAGAACCCTTTTACAGACAGCTCGAGCTCTTATGTTTCAGAGCAAATTGCCTCATAAACTCTGGCCATATTCCTTGCTTCATGCTACTTGGGTTCTTAACAGACTTCCTGCTGCGAATCTTAATTGGAGAAGTCCATATTCCATGCTGTTTGACAAAGAGGTCCCACCTGCTGAATTTGTGCCTTTTGGTTGTTTATGTTATGCTGTGGATAATTCTCCAGGGAAACACAAATTTGATAGTCGAAGCATCACTTGTGTTTCACTTGGTGCAGCTTCTGGTAAGAGAGGATACACACTCTTTGATATACATAATGAAAGGATTGTACATAGTAGGGATGTTCACTTTGTACCTCATGACTTTCCTTTTCATCACCCTACATCATCTTCACCTAATTCGTTGACTACTGTTCAATCCTCACCTATCTATGTTTCTCCTCACCTCTTGAACACCCATACCTCCCCAGATTCCTCAGCAGGGACACCTGCTCACTCACAAGATACACCAGACAACTTACCAACTCCTACACACTCCCCTACTCCTTGTCACATTACTACATCTGCCTCACCTGACTTGAATCTCTCTGCTTGCACACCATCTAAATCTTTATCTCATTCCTTATCTGATTCTACTTCTCCTCCACCTGCAGAATGTATTGCTGTGCAAAGGGAAAGAAGAATAATTAAACCTCCATCCTGGACAAAGGATTTTGTTGCTCCTTGTCTGGATCAGCTGTCACTCACTGCTTCCCTAGAGGTATCATCTCTCACTCCCTATACTTTTCCCTATGTCACATCCTCTTCTTTCACTCCTTCCTTTGTTGGCTTTCTTGTTCATGTAACCGATCTTAAAGAACCCCAATCTTATGCTGAGGCAAGTAAGTATGTGGAATGGGTAGAGGCTATGAATGAAGAGCTTGCAGCTCTCAAGTCCAATGGGACTTGGACCCTCACTAACCTACCTTTAGGAAAAACAGCTATAGACTCTAAGTGGGTTTACAAGGTTAAGTTAAAATCAGATGGCTCAGTTGAAAGATTTAAAGCCCGTTTAGTTGCTAAAGGCTTCAAACAACAATACGGCCTCGACTATGAAGAAGTCTTCTCTCCTGTTGCTAAACATGTCACTGTTAGGCTTTTACTTACCATTGCTGTTTCTAAAGGATGGTTCATTCATCAAATTGATGTCAATAATGCATTTTTACATGGTTTCTTATCTGAGGAGATTTATATGCTTCCACCTCAGGGTTTTTGTGATGCGGGTCCTGGACAAGTTTGTAAACTTGTACGTAGTTTGTATGGGCTTAAGCAAGCATCTAGAGAGTGGAATGCAGAGTTTACAAGATCTCTCTTAGAGTTTGGTTTGGTACAATCCTCGCACGATTCTTGTCTGTTCATCAACATGTCTGATTCTGTTCAGTTGGTTGTTCTCATCTATGTGGATGATGTATTGATTGTTGGATCGGACCTTGATAATATTGTTGCTCTGAAACATTATCTACACACTCAGTTCACTATAAAGGATCTTGGAGAGGCTCGGTATTTTCTTGGCATGGAGCTTGCACGTGGCAATGAAGGCTTATATGTTTGTCAACGCAAGTATGTCTTGGATATCGTGGACCAAGCTGGTTTGTTGGGCTGCCGTGTTGCTACTACACCATTTCCTTCGGGTGTGGATCTAGCATCTACTTCTTCCCCTCTATTTGAGAAGGTGGAGTAGTATAGGAAACTTGTGGGTCAGTTGCTGTACCTCAACATGACTCGACCCGATCTTGCATTTGCCACGCAGCAACTTAGCCAATTTGTTGCTTCACCCCGGCTTGTCCACTGGGATTGTGCTTTACATGTTCTGCGGTACCTCAAGTCCAATCCCTCTCTTGGTCTCTTCTTCCCAGCTCACAATCCCCTCAATCTGGTCAGCTATTCCGACGCGGATTGGGGTACGTGCAAGATTTCTCGCAAGTCTCTCACTGGATTCTGTATCTTCCTTGGGTGCTCTCTTATTTCTTGGCGTTGCAAGAAGCAGACTACACTCGCCTTATCCAGTGCAGAAGCGGAATACCGTGCGCTCAGCTCCACTGCAAAAGAGATGCAATGGTTATCTTACATGTTCCAAGATCTGCACATCCCACTGCCACTTCCTCTTCCGCTTTACTGTGACAATCTTGCTGCTCTTCAGATCACTCGCAACCATGTCTTCCATGAACGTACCAAACACATCGAGCTTGACTGCCACCATGTCCGTAGCTTGTACAAAACTGGTTTTCTTGATCCTACGCACGTTCGCAGTGATCTACAGCTTGCGAATTTTTTCACCAAACAATTATCTGGGCCGCGTTTCCGTCGTCTTCTTTGCAAGATGGGCGTGGTTGATCTCCACCGCCTCCATCTTGAGGGGGGGTGTTGAGAATTGGTTTTCCACGTATGCATGGGAGAAAGGCGTATGCATGCAGACGCATGCACATGCATTGCTTATTTCGTCGGTTTTCCTTTTCTTTTATTTTCCGCAATAAGCGTGTTTAGAATCATGCCTGTTTGTTGCATTTTCAATCTGTTACACTTCACGTGTTCTTCATGTGATGTGTACGGGCAATATTTTCTTTTGCTGTAAAAGGAGTTGTAGTTCTGAGTTTTTGGCATTATGAGCTGAATAAAATTTCGTTCATCTTCTTCTACTTTACAAACTCCAATACCACCTCTCCCACGAGCTTCGGCCAAGTCAACATCTTCGACGACCGCGTGACGGCGGAGCCGGACATTAACTCCGAGGAAGTAGCCAGAGCGCAAGGGCTGACCACTTGGGGAGAGTTCCTCTTAGTACCATTAGTATTGTGGGGAGGAATCAAGTGGGGGACCCGCAGCGGGAGCTGACCGTCGCCGGCGGAACCGGCGTTTTTTGATATGCTCGCGGGTATGCGATTACCAACACTTACGCCAACGACGCGGAGGCGAATTACAGTGTGTTGGAGTATACTATCTATGTCACAACTTCCTCCGATGTGGGATTGTGGTCCGACATGTAAAAGAACACTACGTCATTTTATTCACATTTTTTATATTTTAATGATAAAAACATGTTCTAGTTTAATGAGTAAAAGTTTTTTTTTTTAAATCGTTGTGACTAAAATTTACAGCCTATTTTAGACTTGTATTGATTGGACTACGGTTATGACAGTTGCCTCAATTAAAAGGAATGGACCCGTCCATTTCCAATGAGCATCTTCATTAGTAGACACCAGTTTTACGGAAGCTTATCATAAAAGGGGGATCGTATGACTAGGGGTGTAAATGAACCATACTATTCTTGAGCTACTCGGATCTCGACTCAATAAAAGCTCGTTCGAGTTCGTTTAGTAAAGCTCGTTTATTAAATGAACCAAACTTGAGCATTATAGTATTCGACTCGTGAGCTCGTGAGCAGGCTCGTTAGCTAAAATTAGTAAGAAATATAAAATAATTACTTTTATAAAAATAATATTTTGACTTAAGAGTAACAATAATGATAAATCTATCTAACAATGAAAAAAAATTTAGAATTTGAGCATAAATAAGATATTTTTTTTTTGGAATAAATCACATTTTCTTCAAAATAATAATGAAAATCTTAAATATATTCTAAATTTAGAAAGTTCGTTTAGGCTCGATAAAAGCTCGATAACGTTCGTGAACATCAAAGTATTCGATAAAAAAGCTTGAAGCTCGACTCGAAACTAAACTAGTCAAACTTGAGCACGGTATTACTCGACTCGACTCGGTTCGATTACACCCCTACCTATGACTAAGAGGGGGCGGAAACTTTTTTGTTTTTTTTTTTAGATCTGTATATTTTCAGCCATAAGAAAATTCATGTGGTATACAAGTGCTGGAAAATTGAATGGTTAAATCTCAGATTGGTAGGTTTCGATGCGACGTTGTGGAAAATAAGTAAAGGTGATCGGTTTTGCCAAATAGCAATAATACTATCTGAGTTGGTCTCTTGAGAGACGGTCTCACTATTTTTTTATTGTGAGACGGACTTTAATACATCATTTCAATAAGTTAAATACATCATTTCATTTTTAAGAATTACATTATTAATTTGTAACAAAGATATACATCATTTGCAATAAAGAAATACATCATTTCATTAAACTCATATCACATTAAAAATGGTGAAACATCATTTGCAATAAAGAAATACATCATTTCATTAAATTTGTCTCACAATAAAAATGATGAGACCGTCTCATCTGAGACTTTGCCTACTATTTTGGTTTTCATATAATAATAAGTTTGAAGGGGATGAAATAGACTTTTCAAGGTAGATTTAGATTCTCTCAGCCACCACGAAATGCACTTGTAATAAAGCCAATTTTCTTAATATTGAAAAAAATTATCACTATTATATTTTGCATGAAAACCTATATATTTATATAGAAGGACTGGTTCACTGTATTTAAAAATAAGAATGATTTTTTTAATTAAAAATTTCAAATAGTGCACATTAAAATTCGTTCACAATTTTACGTTTTTTCTTTGCATGTTATGCTTAAAATACATTATTATACATAATATATAAAAAAATTATACTTATTTTTTTTAATCTCAATAATTGACGTAATTAATATAATAACTCAGATTCATTCCTATTCACAAAAATATCATTTTCAATACCCTATTTAATTGGATAATTAGTGGAAAAAAAATACCTCGCAGGAGTATTATTAATTTAGGACCCGATAGATAGTGTAATTTTCGATTCAGGACCATAACTATGTCCTGGATTGAGAATTTTATAATGTTTCAGTTCCTGAATAGAGAAATCATCTTTTTGGCCTTGAATCGATAATTAAACTATCTTTAACGTCTTGAATTGACAATTCTTCACCGCAGGAGTATTATCAAAATAAAATTATCTGATTGTTCTCCTCACAAATATTCATTCCATAATATGTGATTATATATAAAAAAAAACTAAAATCAACAAAATCAAAATATTAATTCCATCATTGAAATGTTCATATGGCCGTTTACAAACAGTATCTTTATTTTACCCGAATCGTGTTTTATTGTTCATGAGGGAGGAATGTGCAATGTCTACTCGAAGAAGGAAAGGCATTCAACATCAGTGTTGAAGATAACGATAACACAAAAGAATGGGAAATAATAACATTAAGAATACCAAAAAGATACTCCCTCCGTCCCGGTGAAGTAGTCCCATTTCTTTTCGGCACGGGAATTAAGAGTTGTGAGTGTAGTGGAATTAATATTTTATTGGTGAGTGTGAAAAAATTTGTCATTTTAGGAAAATGGAACTATTCTATGGAACAAACAAAAAAGAAAATGAGACTACTTCAATAGGACAGAGAGAGTATGATTTTATTTTATAATATAATTTCATATATTCAGCGAAGTAAGCATAGGGCAAGTGGACCTTAGTTTCAGAATTGTGATGATAAAGATTCACAAACCAAGTTATGTTGATGCAAAATTTACAAATGATACCAATCTTGCAATGACCCAAGATTCTCGTGTGATTTATGACCCTGGAGATGGTATTAATCATATGTCAAGCTGTAAGAAAGCCATCCAACAAGTTGAAGTATTTTTAGAGTTTGAACTCTTTATGGATTTCATGTTTTGATCAATATTGAATCCTCCACCTTGAGGACAAGGTGGTTTTAAAGGGGTTGTGAGTTATACGCCCATTGTCGAGGCCCAGTCTTAACAGCTAAATAATATTAGTCGAAGGCCCAAGTAGTTTAGTATGTTTTATGCTTTATATATATAGAGGAGAGAGAGAGTGGTGATCATATGAGAAATGAGAATAAATCTCAACCCTCTATCTTTTGCATATCAACGCTCAAGATTTAAAAATTTTCGTGTTCATTTTTTGTAGTATATTGTGCATTATTCGATTTTAAGGATAATTTTGTAAAATGTAATATTTTTTCTCTATCCTCTAATTACAATTCTAAATACTTTTAAATGATCATAACTCACTCAATTTAAATTTGTTTTTCATGTATTATATATCAAATTAAAGATAATTTAGTTATCTTTCAAACGAAATCCTTATTGCATAAATTAAGAGGACGAAATATTAACAAAAATAAAAATTAGTGATTTTATACATAAATCTCGTAATAACACATTAATTTTCGTAAAATGCATGAAAATGTACATAAAATGCATGAAATATTACTTAAAATGCACTATATGATGTATAAAAAGGCATTATATTCCTTCAGAAAATGCATATTCTATAGATATATAATGAACAATTTTAAGATAAAATGAGGTGAGAATATAATACTTCTTCCGTTCCATAGAAGTAGCCTGATTTGCTTTTGGCACAGTTACCAATATTTGTGAGTGTAAATGAATTAATATTTTATTGGTGAGTGTGCAAAAGGTTGACATTTTATGAAATGAGACAATTTTATGGGACAAACAAAAAGGGAAAACGAGACTACTTCTATGGGACAGAGGGAGTATTTTATTTTATGCCTTAAAATAATATTAGAATGCATATTTGATACAAAAAATATAATAAACTTATTTTAAGATAAATAACATCAACATACATTTTATTTATGTAACACAATGAGATTGAATTATTTCGTTGTTTATTTAGATGTATGAATGATCAACACAACTTAGAATATTTTTTTTAAATTTACACTTTAACTTTCAACATAAACTTGGATTATTTTGATGCACAAATTAGATGATGATTCGTTTGAGTAGACATGGTAATAATATTCAAATAAATTACAGGTAGATATACTTGAATTTTGAAAATCAGATAATCTTTCTTATTTATAACAGTATTTTCTATATCAGATTAGATATGAATATCCATATTTTGATACATGCAATCTTTCCTTATTAGAGAGATTAGTTTTTTCCGTAAGAGATATAATGCATGTTTGCTAAGATAAAATGCACAATATTGAAGATAAAATGTAGTAAGTAGAGAGATTAAGCATTTTATTTTGCAATGTATGTTAATGCAGAATATTGCCCTTAAAATGAACAAAATCGTAGTTAAAATGCAGGCTTTAAAATTATCATTCATTGTATATACTTACTATATTGTCCTTTAATGCAGGATATTGACAAAAAAAATGCCTCATTTTTTAGTTTAATCTGGTGCGTTGATATGAAGATATGAAAAATTAATTCTCATTTCTCATACTAAGGTCCATTCTGTGGACAAAACTGAATCCAAATTGGATTTGGAGATGTCGCGCAAACTGCAAGACCATCGAGGAAAATCTGCAGGCGAGGAAAAATTAACATCGGGCGGCGGCGACTAGAGGCGTTGGAGACCGTGGAAGAGATTTCGTTTATTCTTTGCTGGAGGGAGGATTTGGAATGATCAACAGGGTTTTTGTTTAATCCACGTTGAGCATGTAAATAAACAAAAAAGAATTTGGAAAAATATGTTTAATATTTGATTTAGCATGAGATTAGGTAACTGCTTATTATATAAAATCTACCACAAATTATCATAATATTTTCTTCTCATAACACCCTTTCAATTAAATAAATAAATCTTTTTTTTTGCCACGTGTCATTAAT
>JAPKLW010005833.1:0-19351 GCA_026898455.1 Plectranthus barbatus | reverse complement strand
AGCAATGTGTCCAGCTGCTGCTCTTCTTCTTCCTCCATCTCTGCGCTGCAGCCCCCAGACTTCCTCTCTCTAAAATTATGGCTTGTTGAAGAAGAATGGTTGTTGAATTCTATTTTCTCTCTCTTTGCTCTCAAAATATCTTCACTCTTCCATTGAATCTCCATCCTACACATGGCTCTCCATCCTGCCCTTTGACTCTGATAGCTCACACAATTGACACCTGTCCAGCTTTTGAGACAGAATCTGAAAAGTGAGCTGATGCTGTCTGCAGGTGGTCCCCCCTGGTGCAGTCTCTCAGCTCCTAGTAATGCTACTCCTATACTGCAGCATAACATTCAGCGGATTGCTCTTCACTTCTTTGGCATGAAACCTGGTTAATCTTACTCCTTTTCCTTGCAAAACAACTAAAAACAACAAAACACAACTATACAAGACATAGAATGCAAACAAAGGTAAATACAACACAATAACAACTTAAAACGGGTTAGAAACACTCGAAAGAACATAAAAGACACCTATAAAATACTAAAATAATAACTCCTAAAGGGAGTTATCACCTGACAATTGCTACTTAAGTTTTGGCCTTTTTTCAGGACTCGACCTCCTCCATCGTGACCAACACCCTCTTCTTATTAGTTGGGGGCTTCTCTGAAGGGGCCTCTGTGTAGCTCCTAGGAGTGGGAACTTGCACCTGGATAGCATGACCTGCAAAGGCATTTCCCCTTCCTTTGCCTGTTCATTCAACTGACTGACACTTGACAATGGTCGACTTCAGTTTCTTGTTATTCTCCTACTGCTTATGAGCGCATGGGTGAGTGTGTTTGCTCCTCTGCAGTTTAGTGGGAGTTTGGTAGTCGATTTTATCTTTAAGTTGGGTAATGGGAGTCAAGCCTTCCATAATATAGAAATAACTCTCATTCTTTGCCTTCTGTTTCATCTCCTTTAGCTCTGTAGCCTTCTCTACAGTTAGAGGCTGAGCCACAAAGGGAACTTTCTCTTCAAGAGCACTCAGAGGAATTTCATCCTCGCTTTCAGACTCTTCAGGATCCACGTTCTGCCTGCAATTCAGGTAAACTGGCTCCTTGGTCCGGCCCTTTTCTTTCATGGAATTGTTGGGAGGGATGAAATCATTGCTCAACAGTTCTTCTCCCATGTCCAACCTCTCCACCAATTGCTATATGAGGTGGCTGACTTTTAACCCAAAGCACACCACCAAGGAGAACATGTGGTCTATTTTCAGTTGAAGGATAGAGAGATGAAAATTAAATTAGGTTTATATTTATTAATATGAGACCGAGAGGAGATGATTAATAATAGGAAAATATAATTTGATACAATTGGTTTCTGTCTAAAAAAGAAGAACTAGTTGTAGGGTTTTAATCTGCATCTTTATCAAGATTGATTAACTTGTATTATTGAGACCGAGAGGAGATAATCACTAGTTAATAATCTTGGTTTTAATTGCCTAAACTAGGAATTAATTCCAAAAATATCAGATTTTCCACCTTTACGATTATTTTTTGGGTTTGGATTGATAGATTTTACATGTTGAGGATTGGTTGATTTCCCTAGTGACTGTGCTTTTTATTTTTGATTTTATTTCAAAAGTTATTTTCTTTTTGAAAAACAAAAACCTCTTCTAAAAATTTATTTCACTCAAACAAAGAATAGATAAACTGCATCCATTACATGAAATAATTTTGTTGCACTACTCCTGTGGGTTCGACAACCTTTGGGTGTTTATAAATTTATTTGATCACTATACTATAATAAATCTGTAATTTTTACAGCGATCATATTGGCGCCGTTGACGGGGATAGTCAGAGTTTATTTTATTACTGGATTATTTTGATATTTTTTTGTATTGAGTTTTTTTTTATTTTAGTTTGCGTGCGTGTGTTTGGGATTTTGCGTCTGTATCGACCGACAACCACCCTATCGGTTGACATAGAGACTGATTCCTTGCAGTTTTGTAAACACAAGAGCACAGGGCAAGAATCTTGAAGCATTCCACTCAGAAATTGAAGCCACCTGTCGGAGAAACAAAAACAAGGGAAAGAACAAAGAGAAACAAGCAGAGATGGAGAATCCACCAGAAGCACTAATAAGCTCGTAAATTGACTCACTTATCTCTATTATTTTCTAGTTTTTTAATTAGTTTTATTGAGTTTATTTATATATTTTGAGCATGAGTATATTTTAGAGGATATTATGCTTGCCATGGTGTGTTTTTACAAGTTTTAGGCCAAATTTGTTGGAACCCCGTAACGAAAGCAGTTGATTTTCAAAGAAATAGTTACGGCTTCTTCCACTCATGGAATTTGTGCTAATGGAGCATGAAAATAAAAAGATCTTTGAGTTAGCTTTTCAATGCAACTAGAATCGGGTCAATTGGAGTTCGGGAGCAAAAGTTATGGCCAAAACTGTGAGACTGCACAGAAGTATCGAAATGAGCGAAAAAAGGTCTCTATTTCAACCGACGTGAAGGCCACATCGACTAACGCAAGGTGATCCGTGTCGATCGACACAAGGTCCATATTGATCGACGCGGAGGCAGAAAAATGAACTTTCGTGATTTTTATGGTTAAATCATATTTTTGGCCCTAGATCCCAAATTATACACATCAACCTCTATAAATACCCATATAGCTCGAGTTTAGAGAGGATTCAATCATTATTCAGCCCTCAGTTTAGTTTTATTCAAGTTTTGGCGATTGAAGGCTTGAACAATCTTTACTTTTCATTGCAAGTTTTTATTATGCAATTACATAATATGTTTCTTGTGTTTCTTTCCATCACGAGTGGCTAGAAACCCTAGCGGGTTCTAGGGCTATCTATAATTAATCATGTTTGCATGTTAGATTAATCAACTCAAATTATATGGTTTCAATTCTTGATTTAATTGATAGAATTTAGAATTGATGATGGATCGAGAGATGAAATTAATACTATGTTCATAATTGTTAATCGAAAGACCGAGAGGAGAAGATTAAGAATAGGAAGATGAATTGAATACAATTGATTTTCTGTCTCAAAAGGAAGAGTAATTAATTGTAGGGATTCAATTTATGTTTATTGAGGTTGATGATTATTGTGTTCTAGAGGCCAACCAAGCATATACAGTCACATGATAGTAACCTAGGTTAAAATTGTCCAACCAATGAATTTAATACTTTATTTGATTTCCCACCATGATGAGTTGATTGATTTAGCATGTATTCTGATTGATTATTTTCCCTAGAATCCGTGTTTTTTAATTTCTGTTTTTCAAAACCCTTTAATTTCTGTCTTGTCATCTTTAAATTTTCAAAATCAAAACCTAAATTTCTGTTTACTCAAACAATAAGTCTTAAAACTATAGTTAGTACATGAGATAATTTTGTTGCACAATTCCTCTGGGTTCGACAACCTTTGGGTATATTATAAATTTATTTACCACTGTATCTGCAATTTATCTGCGAATTTTGTAGTGATCAAGCACCACTTTAAAACATGACTCCAGAGGAACAAAGGAAAATTGTGGATGAAGTCTGACAGCTCAGGGAGCAACTTCAAGCAGCACATGCAATTCAAGCAGAGCAAGCTGCTAGATTGGCAACCATGAACAATGGGGGAAACAACAACAGGCAGATTGTGGTGCCACAAAGATCCATACTTGATCATTTCTTGCCGTAGAGAGAGGAGCCAGGTTTCCAAGTTAGCATTGATGCCAACAACTTCGAACTAAAGATAGGCCTAATTCAGATGGTTCAATAGAACCAGTTTATAGGGAAGGCAAATGAAGACCCGTACACCCACGTCAGTCAATTCATCGAGGTGTGCAATACGGTGAAGCATAATGGAGTACCCCAAGATACCATCCAGATGCTCTAATTTTCTTTTTCTCTCAGGGATGAGGCCTGGTCATGGTTTGCTAGCTTGGACAAGAGCAGGATCACCACATGGGCGCAACTTCGAGCAGAGTTTCTCACCAACTTCTTCCCTCCCAGTGTCATTATAAAGAGGAAGTCCGACATCACTCACTTCATTCAAAATTATGACGAGACTCTCTATGAACCTTGGAAGAGATACAAGGAGCTGTAGATGATGTGCCCTGACCATGTAATTGATTTAGAGATGCAAGTTTGCCATTTTTATGAGGGACTGAATCCTCACATGAAGGAGTTGGTGGATGCTTTGGCTGGAGGCATTCTCATGAAGAAAAGTGGAGAAGAAGGGATGCAACTTCTTGCAGATCTGGCCTTGAACAACCATCAATGGCCTACTGAAAGGCAGAAAGTAGTGAAGGCAGTCACTACTACTCCAGAGTTCGATGTGGTTGCCAAGGTGAAAAAGCTCCGTGAAGAGATTGTGAAGTTGGAGACTAGTAGGGCTTCGATAGTTGTAGTTTCAGATCTAAACACGACCATCATTCCTATTAAGGCCGAATACATCTACCAAGGAAGCACTTCGAGCACCTCCAATACCGCTAAAGTGAATTATGCCAATGGAGGTTACAACAACAACAACTATCGGGGCAACAACCAAGGGTACAATTACAGTGCTAAAAACCATCCTGGTTTTTCTTATTCTAACCTTTATGCAGCTGAAAATCCTCCACCCGGGTTCAGTGTTAGAGCCAGGAGAGAGATTGTGGAGAAGAAAAGATTAGTGCTAGAGGAGGCCCTAGTTAACCAAAAGCTCTGACAACAAATTTGGCAAGGTAGAAGCTGAAGTGAAGGGGATGGCGGCTCATTTGCAACACATGACAAAGCACCTTCAAATGCTTGCCACTACCTTGAGCAATCAACACAAGCCCGGTCAACTTCCCAGCACTACAGAAGTCAATCTAGACAAGGTAAAATAAGTCAATGCCATTTCTTTGAGGTCTAGTACAAGGTACGATGGCCCCAACATGCCCGAGGATGAGTTTGGGGGTGAAGAGGATGAAATTCCCATTGAAGATGCCATTGTATCGACCGACACAGAGCCTGCATTGGTTGACACAGAAGACCGACAGAGAGGCTGAGCATTTGACACAGGAGACAAAGCAACAGACTGGGGCAAGGTAGCCGTGTCGACGAACAGCCCCTATCGATCGACATACAGGATCTGGAGCAGCAGTCGACAGGCAGGAAAATTGACCAATAAGAAGGCAAAGTGAAGCTGAAAAGTTGAAGAAGAAAGGTGTTGGTCCCTTATGATCAGAGTCGTCGTGGTTACAGTAGAGTACACACACGAAGTGCAGCGGAATAGATTGCGTTTTCTTGTATTTAGATTATTTTCAACTCCGTTTTTGATTAAAGTTTTCTTAGGTTACCCTTTTCAGTTATACGCTAGTAACGTGGTTACTAGGTTTTAAAACTTAGTAGCTCGAGAAGCAGTAACGACAAAACAACACACAATTTATAGTGGTTCGATCAAATGATCTACGTCCACTCCTTAGCCAAATCGCTAAGAATTTTACTAGAAAGTATACGGTGTACAAAGAGTTGCCTCTCCTGTTAAGCAACCTGCCTCCTGAAGATCTGTCTGCTTTACGGCTATCTTCCAATACACCGAACTTTCCTGGTGTAGTTCCGACTGAGTCAAGGGCGCACCTTCGTAAAACTCGCTTTCACCACCTTCTTTGGAGTAGTTTAAAGTTCTCTCCGAACTTCGTGTGTGCTCGGCTTTAATGCCCGCCTTAATCAATTTCTTCACAAGAAATTGACTGCTGGATGCTTTCCTTAAAAGGAAAGTGATCCCAATGATTGAAGATTCTTGAACCAGTTCAAGAATCACTCAGACGAATGTCAGACGTAGTGAGACACTCGGAATGTTGAAGTCCTTTGAGTATCTCTGGATTGTGCCTTTCAACTGGACTGCTCTCTTGCCTTTTTGCTTTTTGGATTCTTTTGTATATCGTGTTTCTGGTTAGAGAGTGAGCAGCTCCTGCATTGTCTTTTGACTTCCCTTTTATAGTTATGATCTTGAAGTTTGAGTCGACAGATCCGTTTAGACACAACGGATCTTTCTCCTTAAATGCGGGTAGCTAATTATTGATTTTTCTGCTTTCTGACAGGCTTTTCTGTCCTACTTCTGACATGGCTAAACGTCGCGTGTTGGTCAGAATGGTGGTGTAGCAGTCCTTCTGTTTTGCTTTGCTGAGCTTCTGCTAGTACGGGATGCTGGATCTCTTTCAGCATGCTTTTGATCTCCTTGCACAGCGAGTACTTTGTCTGCTACTCTGATTTGATCTGCTGTCAGGGCTGTGTTTGTCGAATGCTGATCTTCTTAGCATTCTTAATACGCACAGCCTTCAGCATTGTTCGATGTTTGCTGAGATATTTCAATTGGCCTATTCTATTACAACACGATGTTTTAACCTATACAGGACATTACATCGGATGCTAAGCTATGCTAAGGTTCTGCAATGATCGACCGTCTACTAAGGTTTGATCCAACAAAACCTTTTACAATCAGAACCTAAGGGTAATTTACAAGTAATTTTCCCAACAATTTCCCCCTTTTTGGTGCGATCAAAGCTTATAAAGGATTGCTGAGACTTAGCTTAGAGATTAAAAACAAAATTGCATGTAAAGCATTCAACAAACATTTAACATCTTCCGTTGAGTATACAGAAAGTGTATATCAACTATTGTTCATACTTGGAGAATCAGAATTCAGAAAAAAAAATGAAAACCGATAGGACAGAGGTTTAGAGAATGACCTTATTTCTGAGCATCTGGTGGAGGTTTTGGCTTTTCAAGAGATTCAACTTTCTTCATTGTCATAGCCATTAGTTTCTCCATCTGTTCAATTCGTGCCCGTTGTTCTTCTCGTTGTTGTTCTACTAGCTTCATTCTTCGTTCCATCATTGTTCGTTCGAATTCTTTTTCTTTCAGTATCAGCTCGACTTCCTTTGCTTTTATCCTTGCTAGTTCAGTAATCCTTCTTTCTTCCCCCTCTTTGAGAGCATCCAAAACAGAGGTGCTGAAGGACTTGTGTGCGTCAATGTTGTCGTGGAGAGTCATCACATTTGATTGTACCGTAGACACGGTTTCTTTGACATGTGTGATTTTGGTGGTGACTTGTCCAACTTGTTGCTGAACTTCTGAGATAGAGGTTTTCACGCCCGAGATTGCGCCGCGGACATCAGCAACCTCTTTAGGACTTCTTCATTGAATCTGGCTTGCTGGATATCGCGTTGATGCAGGGCGTTGTTAAGAATGTTGACAAAAGATTGGAAGCTTACTTGGACCAGTTCAGCGTCGATGGGTTTGTCAGAGAGAACTATTTCTGTACCGCCTGCTAATAAAGTAGCTGCCCCCATCTTTGCTTTCCACTGTACCAATTTCAGAAGCTTGTGTTGCTGCGTCAACTCTTTGTGTGACAACATCAAGAGCTACATTGGTAGCTACTTCCAAGGAGTCACTCATAGTATGCAGTCCAAGAGTTGAATTAGAACCTTGAGATTCAGAGACATGAGATGAAGTTGCGCTTCCAGTATATGCTTTCTGAAAGTTGATAATTTTGAGGTAGTCCTGTCGTCTGGCCTCCTTCTCTTTTTCTTCTTCGAGCGCGGCTAGTTCAAGATTTCTAACCCGCACTTTCTCCTTGTTGGTCCTTAAATATCAGAGTCGTCATGAATACTACTTAACACAAAATGCAGTGGAATAAATGTTCGTCACTTACACTTATCGTTGTTTACAAAATGTTTCTTAGCTCAAGTTATCACTTAGGTGTGTTTTCAGATATACGCTAGCAACTATGTTGCTAGGTTTCAAATCAGCTTGATACAGTAAAGTGATAAAACAGTAAATGAACACAGGATTTTATAGTGGTTCGATCCAAATAGATCTACGTCCACTCCTTAGCCAAAACGCTAAGAATTTCACTAGAAAAGTATACAGATTACAAGGATTCGCCTTTCCAGTTAAGTAGGCAGTGAGCTTTCGGCCTGGCTACTTGACAGCTGTCCTCCGTTAATCTGAACTCCTCCGATAAGGTTTGGCTGGGTCAAGGGCGCACCTTCGAAACTCCTGCCTTGCCTAAAATGGAAGTTTTATAGTCACTTCCTGACTTTCCTTGAATGTGGCTAAGAGCCCGTCCTAGTCTTGACCTTTTCAGGTGTTCGACTGTTAGATTCTTCCTTGGAAGAAAAGAATCCCAATGATTGAAATATTCTTGAAAGCAATCAAGAATATCTTCAATGGAATGTCAGTATATCAATGACCGACACTTGGGTTGTTGGGAGCTTTTAATAAACTTTCACACGGCTCTCAACAGACTACTTTTGTATATTCACTTCGTCAAAGGAATCTCTTGCTTAAGTGTTCGTGAGTGTATGAAGTGAGAAAAGCAGCTCTTGTTCGAAGTCCTTTTTCTCTTCTCTCTTGGATCTTCCTTTTATAGGTGGAGATTCAAATCTTGAATCTCCATATCCGTTAGACACAACGGCATCTTTGTCCAAGAGTGGATTAACTTGTTTGAACACTTTTTGTATATGACTGTACTTTTTGAACTACTTCTGGAAAGTCTCGACCTTTGCGTGTACTTTTGTCAGAATCGCAGTCCAGCCTCAAATTTTGATTCTTTTGCTTTGCTAAGCTAGAATCTGCTAAAGTATTTTTCCTTTGATCATTTAACTTCCGTAGCTTGCAATTTCTTATTCATTGCTGAAGGATCCCGAATGCTAACGCCTTAGCATTCTGTTGATATCTATTGTCTAGCGAGCGTTCAGCCGTTTGCTAGTGATCCTTCGTTAGTTGGCTTCTCTAGCAGCTTGAAGACGAATGCTGATACCGTCTGCTTCATATCTGCTAGGAATTCTTCTTAGCACACTAGTCTATTACAACTCAATGTAAAACTTATACAGGACTTTACAAAGTGTGCTAGACTCTCTAAAGTTTGGCAAATGATCGACCAACTAAATAAGGTTTGATCCAACAAAACCTTTTACAAATAAGTCCTAAGGGAGATTTTAGGAATAATTTCCCAACTATTTCCCCCTTTTTGGTGCTATCAAAGCTTACTATCATTTGCTGACCATAAGTGGAAGAATGTCTGTGTTTTACAAGGCTATGCTATTCTATCAATCTAACACAGAGTTTTTCCAACTAGGTTCGAGCAAAAAAATAATTGTAATCAAATTCCCCCTCAACAGGTGCTGGGGAATATTTCTCGATTAAATATAAGTGAATGTTTGCACAAAGGTAATATGCTAGAAATTCTAGCACCCATCAAATCAGCAAGCATTCATCAACAAAATATAATCTCCATATCCACATGCAAAAAAAAAAAAAATTATTGAGTACACCAGAAGTGTAAGTCAACTAGAGCACACCAGTAAAAATCAGAGGTGGACAAAGAGAATTTGTCTAAGTCTGATCCAATTTTATATATGATATTGCAAGTTTAAGTACAAATTGGATTCAGAGAGTAAAAGATAATGAAAAGATTTGACCTTGGCGTTCATGAGCCGGGTGCTGGCTTGTCCTTCTTGCTGTCCGCTGAATTCGATGAGTTGCTCTTCTGGATATCAGCAAACCTCTCCATGGTAAACTTCATGAAGTTCTCAAGAAGATTTGTTCCTGTTTCTCTTTCAGCAGCCTCACGCTCCAGTTGTTTAGCCAGCTTCTCCTTCTCCATTGCAATCTTTTGCAGTTGAAGTTCATGCTCCTTTCTTTGCAGTTCTAATCTAGCTTCTTGTTCTTTTCTTCTTGACTCCTCCTTCGCCCCTTCTTCTTTTCTCCTTAACTCCTCTTTCTTTGCGGCTAACTCCTCATTTTCTTTTCTTGTTCTCTCTTGGTCAGCCTTTCTTCTTCCTTCCCCCTCTTTGATTGCAGCCAAAAAGTTGATACCATAAGCCACCACAGTTTCGGTTAGGATCGTCTTGGTTTCGGCTAAATCCTTTTGAACGACCTCCAGTCCTGCCTTATTCTCAGAAATAGCTAACTTTTTTTCAACAGACTCTGACCGAACATAGGATACATCGCTTCGAACTTCATCAATTTCTCTTCGCAGGTGGGTGGTTGCCTCTGCTACTCTTCCATCAATGGCTACTTGCAAATAAGAGTTAAAGGCTTCAGCTATTTCTGCATTCAATGGAAAGGGTATCTGTAGTGAGGTTATTGGAGTGGCATTGAAGGAAGTAGTCGTAATGAGTTCTTGACTTGTTGGAATAGATGGTTGCTGTACTCGACTAGTACTCGCATCAACATATTCTTGATAACAGACTTCCTCATGCATTATCCGATTAGCAGCATCCAGAATTTGTGCGGTCTCCTGGACAATCCGAGCCTCTGCTTCTTGAGCTTCCTTGACTATTTCCTGAATATCAATGTTCAGGAATTTGGCCAACTGCATATCTTGGTAGTCAAATTCCAGAGCAGCAAGCTCAGTGGCCTGTGCCGCTATTCGAGCTTTGAGTCTCTCTGCCTGTTGAATTTTATACTCCATCTGTCGTTTCCTGTAAGCAACAACAGCTCTTGCTTGACGCTTGGACAGTTCAACCCTGGCATCAGAGTATCCATCGGGTGCAAAGGTGGATTTGGGTAACCCTGCAGTCTTTGTGAGAGAACGGTATTCCCGGATGGCTTGAAGTCTGCACATCACTTGCTTATCCGAGAACTGTTTCATCCCCGGAACTTGATCAATCCAATCGAAACACCAACGTTCCTCAAGTCTCTAGAAGTTTAATCCCTTAGCTGCAAACACCATTACTTTTTCTTCAAAACAAAGTTGATGCATAATGTAATCACATTTCTTCCATCGTCGAAACTCTTCTGCTAACAAGCGTCCTTCCGAATTCATCCAATTCGGTATGGAATAAGTCAGCAATGGCTCTTTCCATTTCGGATTGAACAAACAACTCTATCTCTTCAGCCATAGGTGTGAGATCAGAGTTGGGCAATTCTTCAGGATATACCATTGCACACCATTGACCGATTCTTCGTAGATGATAGCGAGGTCCAGGCAAGCCATTGAGAGGCACTCGGAGAGGAGTATCTGATCCAGATGTTACCTTCCTAAGGTATTTGGCATTGAAGATCTCCTCAGATTCTCCATCAGAATCAGATTCAGAAATGCAAGATGATTCAAGATCGGTGAACAGAGAATCATTCTTTTTAACAGGAGAATGTGAATCATGGAGAAGTGAATCGACCTGTTCATCAGTACCTCTAGCTCTACTTGATCCTGCATCAGTGAATGCTCCAGACCTCAGTAATTTTGAGAGGTCTTTATCTGATAATTCCTCTTCTTCAATGATTGTCTGCTGATCAGATGAGGGATTGAGAAATGTTTCCTCTTCTGAAGCAACTTTCCCTTTTCCTTTCTTCCTGGCCTCGTCTGCTAGGCGTTGCAGTTCATCAGCAGGATCTTCATCATCAGTTATCATGGTGATATCTGCTGGAATGTCTGCCGTGCCCTCGTTTACTGCTGTAATTGGATTTCCTTCAGCAACAATATCCACCGTTGTGGATTGGTCCACTTGTTCTGCTAATACTTCATCCGCTATATTAGACTCTTCGGCACTGCTAGCATTGACTCCTCTGCTAGCACTGTATTCCTTGTTAGCTTCTTCGTCTGATATAGTATCTTGTGAAGATATAGCATCTTTTCTAGTGCTTTTACTTTTCTTCGCAGTGTGTTCTTCTAGTTGTGTCTGTTTAGCAGCTCTCTTCTGAGCCATAAACTCTTCAGCAACAGACTTGACTCGCTCGAAGTTTCTGTCTCTTCCTTCGAATGTTAGGTCTCTAATGAATTTCTGATAATTCCTCTTCTCAATTTCCTTGAGGGTGGCTTCGCGCTGTCTCTTCGTTTTCCTTGTTTCCTTATTGCGCTCTTCCATATTTCTGAGAGATTTAGGAATGTAGTCTGGATCAGCTTCAGCGGTTCCCTCAGTGTTAAGTTTAGTAGAGTCCTGCTCTGCTGTTACATCAACATCAATTCGATCAACATTTTCAGCAGATTTCTTCTCTACTTCTGCTTTTTCCAATTCTTCCTTGTCGGTAAGTAATACCAACTTTCTCCTGGTCTTCTTCTTTGCTTTAGGTACAGGAGAAGTATATGTAGTTCTCTTCTTTGTTTGGAATGGTAAAGCCATGTCTCTGAGAATAATCGGATGCTGTTCTGCTTCCCTTGAAGTCATAATATCTTTGATCTGATCAGCCGGTAAATTCCCTAACTTCTCGATCTCTTCGAGATTTGTGAAGCAATACTCTATTTTAGCATTTGTTCGCAACAATGCTATTTCCTCTTCTGTCATAGGGATGCAGGGTTGTAGTATTTGCACCGTCAAATTTGCTTCATCAGATTCTTCAGGGGATGTAGGTTTATCTTTGTCTACATTGGACTTCCCTTTCAACTTTCGAGGATTTCTGACATTGACCGGCTTAGGCTTGTGTCTTGTTACAGGAATGTAGTATGTGGAAAGGAGTGCAACTCCACGATCTACTCCTGTGTTGGTGAACAAAATTTCCAAGAATTTACTAATCTCCAAACCAAAGTTTACATTCGAGGAAAATGTTCCATCTATCTCCATGTGTGAGTTCTTCTTGGCATGCTCTGCCCACCGTTCAAATATGAACTCAGCCCAATTACCCTTAACATTATCGTTTAACGCCATCATCACGGCATACTTCTTAGCAGAGAGCTCCGAGTAAGAACCAGCATCGCACTGGAGCATCTTTATTACTATCTCTGCAAGTAGTTTGTATTCATCTGTCAATGTGTTGATTGAGGTGTTAACCTTAAACGTACTTGGTTGCCCTTTCTGTCCTGACTTTTTCCAGCGGTTCCACCTCCTTTCCATTTTAGCTACATCATTCACCTTATATTGAGAGATTTTGGTTCCTAAATTTCGAAGTACAAAAATTCGAGACAGCAACTCAGCATTAACCTCTACAATATTCCCATACACACATGTCCTAAACGACTTCTGATCATCACTCATAACTGCTCTAGCATAGAATTCAGCAACCATATGCGGATGAAATTGATCAGGTTCAGCAGTGAGATACTTTACCAGTAACTCGGAATCAAGGAGATTTAGGATCCATTTGGGAAAGTGTTTGCTGGCGAGAGGCATGTACAGAATCCTGTCATTCATGATCTGGGCCACTCGTCTCCGTTCCGCCGAATGAGTGGACAGCGTCTTCTGTCTGGCCATAGTCACTAATGTGCAGTAAGGAATGGACTCATCAATGTCTTCCTTCTTCTCAATTCCAGTGAAACCGGGTGCATGTCGTACATGCAGGGGTGAGCAAGCGGTGGAGGGATAGATAAATGAGGGTTGTCGAAATTGAATCGCTTCGGAGTTTCCAGTTGGTAAAGATTCTGTATTTGGTGAATGGTTTGACTCTTGACTTGACGAGGTTGGAGAATTTTGGTTTGAAGCCATGGTTGGGTATTTTAGGAAGTTTGTGGAGGTTGGAGAGGGTTTTGCAGGGACGAGAGATGAAGGGTTTTGAAAAAAAAATGGTAGAGATTTGAAATCTAAAAAGTGGGTAGAAGATTTCGGAGTACGAGAAGAGATTGACAATGAGGATTGTATGCACTTTAATTTCAATCAACGGTTGGGGTAGAAAGTGAGATCGTGTGAATATGCACGTCTTCAAGAACTTGAGTGCTGGTGACGTGGCTCAGCCCTATTTGTTGCTGCCGTCTGCGTATATTAAATGCGCCTCATCATGAAAGGTACTCTTCCGCGCCTGATTTGAAATCTTCAGTAGCCAAAATTAGTAGAGATGATCAGAAACTACCACGTATTCCAACGTAGCATCATGGGGCGTATATAAAATTCAATTTCTTGCATAGCTTTTCATGTATAATCAAAATTTCTTTCGATTTGACCTTTATTTAAAGCGATTACTGTTCTCCTCAGTGCAACCGTTCGTATTCCGAGATCAGCAGTAATCAAAATTATCTCTATAATATGATGGGCAAACAATTCAATGGTACAATCTCCTCGTGTACACTCTTCTAGCGATCGTTGCAATTCTTCTCATCCTTTCTAAAAGAAATCCTTCCTTCAGAAGAAAATGGAATTATCCAGTACACTCTTCGTTCCTCAACACAGGATCCTCTGTGATTCCGGTTTATATGAAGAGTATGAAACAGAGTATCATGTAGCGGAGGGAGTTATGTCAAGGCTTCATGCGAGTGGCGTGGGCAGATTCGTATCCCTGACCCCTCATACATTCCACAGAGGACTACTTCAGCAGTTTATCCGATCATGCAAACCCATCGGAGACTCCATTGTTGGTGTCTTCAGGGATTAATTGGAGATGTGGACGGTGGATACTTTTGCTTCAAAATTCGGTCTACCGAGAGGGCTAATTTCCGTCCAGGACTATCTCAACGATGAAGTAGCTCCGGAGTGGTCTTCATGGATGAAATGGAGGCGTTCATCCGATCTTGAGTTCTCGCCGACTCCATCAGCATATGGATTGCAGACACACTACCAGGTTCTCTTCGAAACAGTTTGTGGTATGGTGGTGGGAGAGAATCCTGAAGACATGATATTCTCTCGTGATGTATGGAAAGCCATGATGGCTATTGACGATAGGGCGAATGTTGACTGGGCTAATTTCATCTATCAGAGAGTGCGGCGAAGTGTTCAGCAGTTCCCGCATCTTCATCTCCCCTACGGAATGCCATTGAGTTGGTTGTTTGAGCAGCGATATCAGGATCTTACTCTAGGTCCCTCGAACCTTCGAGGAGTAGATTTTTATCCATTTGTGCCTTTGTCACCCTTCTGAATTGGTTGTACCCTCTGTTTATGTAAATATTTTGTTGATCTATATAAGATGATGTCTATGTTTCATTTGAAACAATATCATATATACTCACTCAATATCAAATATCTGCTTGATAATAACCTTGTGATAATCAAATCTCATGATGAAATCTGTATTAATTCTGCTGAGTATACTTCTGCTAAGGTCCTAGCAGATGGATGTTTGGTAGCAGAGCTATATGTTCTGCTGAAAACGTAGCAGATACCACTTTTGAAAACATGTAGCAGAGTTCTCGTTATCTAGCAGAGATATCATTTCTAGCAGAGTAGGTAACCTCTAGCAGAGTTCTCATCTCTAGCAGAGTACTCATCTCTAGCAGAGACCTCATCTCTAGCAGAGTACTCATCTCTAGCAGAGACTTCATCTCTAGCAGAGTATTCATCTCTTGCATAGACTTTATCTCTAGCAGAGTACTCATCTCTAGCAGATGGAACGACGACCTTCAATGCGTGTGTCTCTCCATGCGTCGATTATTTTCAAGAAACACTTAGACCGATCTGACGTGGCGTCTGTCCATTCGTCGTATAACAGATGATCATTAACTCTTGTTGACTGAATCGAATCGATTCTCAAGAAAAGAGTTATGATTTTTCTTTTATAAATACCCTTCTTGTGAATAGCTTTATCACCACAAGAACTCTTTTCTGAACTTTTCACTTATTTGTTCAAAAATCTTTGAGAAAATGGATTCACCAGGTCAATCTCTGGAGTTGCGCCGAAACTAGATTCTTCATGAGTCTGGTTTGTACTCCCTGTATGATAACAATCCTATAGTGGCAGAAACCGTTATGTCGAAGTTGAATCGAAGTGGATTGACCCAATTCATCACTGCCACTCCAAGATGTTTCCAAGGTGATGTTCTTCGAGAATTTATCGAGGACTGCTCGGTGGAAGGAGACGCCATCTATGGTTCTTTCCGTGGCAAATTGGTCTGCTGGTCACCGGACTTCTTTTCTCGACGATTTGGCCTTCCCAGAGGTTCCGGGTCAGTATTCGACTACCGCGTGACGGACATCGCCCCTGAATGGTCAGCGTGGCAGAAGTGGAGACGATCTCCTTCGTCTGAATTTTCCCTTTCTGTCTCAGCATACGATCTGCAGATTCCTTAGTGGGTGCTCTTCCGTATTGCTAACAATATGTTGAACGGAGAGGGTCTTGATGACACTTCCTTTGCAAAGGAAACATGGCAGATCATGATGGCTATAGATGATGAAGTCGAGGTCGATTGGGCGAAATACATCTCCGACAACGTTCGAGATTGTGTCCAATATCACCCTGCCGTGCCTCTGCTGAATGGAATGCAGCTTAGCTGGCTGCTGGAGCAGAGCTTCCCTCGGATAGCAGAATGACGTTCGAACCTTGTAGATACGGACTTCTTCCCGTTTAAGCCTCCTTCTTCCTAGAATAGCAGTAATGTTGTTGTTTTCAATTTTCTCATCTTCCTTTGTAATGACGTTTGTCAATGAATGAAAGGATGTATGGATTCTGCACAACTATATGTTGTTATCTATCATTTGCTGAAAAATCAGCAGCCAAGTTCTGCTTAGCATTCTTAGTATTAGCAGATTGCTATGATAAATATTCTTCAGTAAATGTATTCATATTCCAGAATACTTAACGATGTCTTCATGAAATCCAAGAGATAAAGATAAGAATAACATCTCATTCAATACTCTGTCTCGGATATGCTTGCATCAGTATCCTAGCAAACTGTCTTGTGATTGTGTTAAATTTTTGTAGCAATCCTCCCGTGTCTGATGTAAGCTACAATTTTCTACACAGGGTCATCAAGTGCTTTCATTTAAGACGATAGGTTTCTATCTTAATCAATGGATTTGGGATATCCTTTGGTGTCTTCTTTGAGCATTCGTGGAAGATAACGCCATAATACCCAGGTAGGTCGACTTGCCGTAAATAGCTTTATAGAGATAGGTGGTGTTTCCCAACTTGTCGAGACTCCTCGACTTCCGCCCTCTGAGTTGAGTTGACAAGACACTTTTTGGGAGAATGTTCCCTCTGAGGAGAGAACCACAATCTTGCTATATATATAACATCCCACTTGTTGTCTTGGAATCCATCTCTTCCACTCCATTTAGCATAGCATTTTCTTGTTTCAAAAATGCATCACGTTACCATTGCTCCAAGCGATTTAAGCGTTACTCGCAACCAGATTCTTCATGAATCAGGGTTGTACTATGAGTATGGAAACAACTGTCGCGATGCAAATTTTGTTATGGGGGCTCTTCATGAGAGTTGTCTGACCCAATTTCTGATGACTATTCCATCACGTTATCAGAAACGAGCTCTACAGAGCTTTATCTTCAGATGTCAAACTACTGATGACGCCATTTGGGGCTCCTTTGATAACCAAGTGGTTTGTTGGACTCCGACCCTCTTCTCTCAGAAGTTTGGCCTTCCACGGGGTCCCATTCGCTTATGGATGTCTACCGCCATATGACTGCTCCAGAGTTTGGCTATTGGGATAAGTGGAGGCAGTCGGACAACTATGACTTTTCACCAACTCCATCATGCTTGGAGTTGAAAGAGGAGTATAGAGTCCTCTTTGACATTGTTAACAATGTCACTTTTTGAGTTCCTGCTGACAACTACGTGTTCAACCCAAGGATCTAGAGGGCCATGATGGCCATTGATTCGGATATGAAGGATGTTGACTGGGCAGGGTTCTTCTTTGAGGGGGTGAAGGAGTGCATCGATCTCTTTCCTCGGGTTCCGCTGCCAACTGCCATGCAGCTGAGTTGGTTGCTGGAGCAGAGGTTCCCTCATCTTGTCTCCGAAGGCATCCCTTTGATGGGATTTGACTTTTATCCCTTGAGGGCTCACTTTCCTAACTCGGGTTGAAGAATATTTCGAATTCTCCTCCTTTAGACGTCCACAAAAATATTGTTAGATTTGTAGCACATGATGGTGTAGGGTTGAATATATCTGACATTTCTGTGCTGTGAAGTTGTGTAGCTTTTGAAGTCTGTCGTCCTTCTGTTGAATGAATATGCTAATTTAGATCCCTTCTTTTTGTGTATCTTCGTGTAGACTCTTTTCAACTGTTTTCATGACATTTTTCAGCAGTTCATAATGTAGTAATGTCAAGATATTTTCAGCAGGCCGAAGAAATAGCATTCAGAATGTAATAACCATCAAACAAATTTCAAGAATCTCCACATAGAAAGAATGAGAGCTAGGACTCATTCATCCATATCTTCATCTAATTCCATCAATCCCAGCTTTAAGCATAATTCTTTAAATCTGGTTTCTGGAAGAGGCTTTGTAAATATGTCTGCTATCTGATCTTCGGTGCCTATATGGCGAACATCGATATCTTTCTTTTCCTGATGATCTCGTATGAAGTGATGACGAATATCTATATGCTTGGTTCGAGAGTGGTGGACAGGATTCTTCGTGATGCACATGGCACTATTGTTGTCGCAGTAGATAGGCACACATTTAGGAGAGATCCCGTAATCTTGTAGTTGTTGCTTTATCCAGAGAATTTGCGAACAACAGCTAGCAGCAGCCACGTACTCTGCTTCAGTGGTAAAGATAGCCACAGAGTGCTGCTTTTTGCTGAACCAACTAATAAGCTTGTGTCCTAGAAATTGACACGTGCCACTCGTGCTTTTCCTGTCGATCTTACATCCTCCAAAATCAGAATCTGAATATCCACTCAGAGCGTGACTAGCTTCTCTGGGATACCAAATTCCTAGTCCTTCTGTACACTTCAAATAGCGAACAATTCTCTTAGCAGTATCAAAGTGGGCCTTCTTAGGCTTGGCTTGATATCTAGCACATAATCCCACGGCATACGAGATATCTGGTCTGCTAGTGGTAAGATATAGTAGTGAACCTATGATCCCTCTGTAAAGAGTAGGGTTCACATCATCTCCTTCTTTCTCAAGAGCAGCAATGCATGTTGTGCTGATAGGTATGCGCAGACTCTTGGTCTTCTCTGGACAATATTTAGCAATTAAGTCATGAGCATACTTCTTCTGATAGATGAATATTCCCTCTTTGGATTGTTGAACTTGCAGTCCAAGAAAATAAGACATCTTCCCCATCATGCTCATTTGAAAATGACTAGTCATGAGATCAAAGAACCTATCACATAGATCTTGATTCTTTGATCCAAAGATTATGTCATCAACATATATTTGAACTAGCAGGATGCTATCTCCATCTTTAATGCGAAAGAGAGTTTGATCTATCCTCCCTTTCTGAAATCCATTATTCAATAGAAATTTAGACAAAGTTCCATACCAGGCTCTTGGTGCTTGCTTCAGACCATATAGTGCCTTCTTGAGCCTGTAGACTTGAATGTCTTGCTCAAATCCCGGAGGTTGCTCGAGCAATACGCATATTCTCGAAAGAATTTAAGAATGTTTGATCATTGACATCATTAGTCTCATGATTGCTATCCTCTTTTCCTTTGTTTTCTCTGCGCACTAAAGTAGACTCATCAAAAATAACATTGCATGTTATTTCCACAATACCAGTAATCTTATTTAATACCCTATAACCTTTATGAGTGGGATGTCCATAACCAAGAAGTACACCCTCATCTGACTTAGGTGAGA
>JAPKLW010005832.1:2091-19357 GCA_026898455.1 Plectranthus barbatus | reverse complement strand
GTCAAAAGTGAGCAAATCCACATCAGTAAAATGCACAAAGTGAGTGTTTATCAACCCCCCAAACTTAAACTATTGTTCGTCCTCGAACAATGAGGAAAAAAATTAACAGAAAAAGATAAACACGAGGGGTGCATTAATTGATCATTAGCTGTTTCAGACACAAAATGGGGTTGTGATTCCCACACCAATCACTACGTCATTCATCAGTTTAGTGCAAACAAACAATTTCAATCCTGGCCTCTAAAAGTCCGCTTCTCACAAGATAGTGTATCACTCGTATTTCACTCAATATGTAAGAAAGGTCAGTATATACTCTCCAATTGTCAACTGCACATCGTTTTATACCATAAGCTTGATCATCGTCTAAACTCTCCACTGTCTATGGGAGTGCTAGGACAAAGATCACAAAGGTTTTTATATTAGGTTCTAATGTGGGCACAGTGGTGAAGGGTATGGAAAATTTGGCTAAAAGTGACTAAATAAATACAACCTTATAACTCCATTCACTCCCGACTTTTCCTCATCACATACCACCTATAGGAACCAACTGACTCTAACAAGAACTTATAGTAATAACTGAAACAGACGCATCCCATCAACAGTGATTCGATAGGATTCAGACTCAACAATGAAATTATTATAACAACTCTTGTGCATTCCATACATTGAACAAGTATGCACACTCTACGAAATTAACACAAATACTTTGCACATCCAGTGCATAATTCGACTTTTTTTTATTGTCCACTAAAGACTTCTTTCGGACATAACTATTAACGACTAATTACAATAACACTGATGCACTTGTCGTGCATTACACCTGTACTAAAAGAATTATTGCCCATCAAAAGTGTTTGGACTACTTACATTTACAGACTCTATTTTTCACCAGCTAACACTGTTGGATACCCTTACAAATCCATCCACACCTCCTATCATCCGGGTTAAGAAAGAAAAGGTTTTCAGGCTCAACTGGGCTAACAAAGGAGTATGCATCGGGTTAGTGTTTGGGTTCATTGTGGCTTATGAAACGATGGCCTAAGATCATTTCTAAGTCCTTGGCACTCTCCTACGCAATTTTTAGCAAGAAACCAGAGCAAGTTCTAGAGAACAAGTGTACAGGGACATACCCTCAATAAAACAAAAATATAGGCTCAATTCTCACAGGCTGTTAGCGTATTTAAGAGGCCAAAATCAATTTCGTCAATTCACACCTCACCAATTTATTTACAGCAATCAATGTAAGTTTCACGAGAAAGAAAACGATGTCATCATAAACTTGATCAATAATGCAGAGATAACTGCCCTATCAATTCATTCCCTTCCACTATTCAGGTTTCCAATTACAGACCCAACAGAAAATAGAAACAAAATGATTACAAGTTGACAGGTCCTAATTAACTCTACTAAAACAAAGATAAGTACGAATAACAAAAGCAATAGCAATAACAGTGGTTCACGATGCAGTGTATCAAATTCAGTACATCAGTATCAAACAGGTGGAGCAGATAAAAGATAGAAAAGGTAAGAAGCACACATCAACCGATCACATCCCCCTCCCCCAAACTTATTCTACACGAAGGAAAGAATAAGTTGGGGGAAAAAGATCACGGAGATGTGTGGGAAAAACCTCTGTGAACCCTCACTGCGGCGGGGGCCAGTACTGTGGGAACCTGGCCATGAACTGCCTCATCTGCTCCTCGTGCGCTCTCCCAATGCGCCCGCTCCAGGGCAAAATGCCGGTCCTCCGCCGTTCAATGCTGGCGTTGCTCGGCCTCGAAAGATCTCTGTGCGGTGGCCTGGGTCTGCTATGCCGCTGCAATGGCCTGGAGCTGGGTGTTCCAGTCGCCCTACTGCTGCTCCAGATGGCTGAGCCTCTGCTCGAACGCCACATGGTGCGTGCGACGCTCGTAGTAAATGGGCTGCTCCTCGTGCGGCTATCGGGATGAGACTCTCCTCTCCTGGTGGCGAGGCTGCTCCTCATGTGTCTCCTCGTGTGTCTCCTCGTGAGCCTCCTCGTGAGCCTCCTCAAAGCGGGGCTCCTCGAACTCGGGGTTCAGATTCTGCCGGCGGGCTTCCTCAGCGGCATGGATGGCCTCCAAATGAGCTAGAGTGTCTAGCTTCCAGTTACTCCTGTACTGCCGAAGCCCTACATTAGTGAGCTCGGGGTTCGGCAGAGGGAAGAAAGGAGGGCTGCGCTGAATGAAGAGGTAGGGTGGGTGCACCGAATGAATAAACCGGAGATGCTCCAGCTTCTCAAGTGTGAGCCTAGTCAGTGGCTCGGCCTGCACCTCGGATATATCGACCCCCAGCGCATACAGCAGTGTAGTCCATAAACCTCCAATGCAAATGGTTCCCTTCTGGGCTCCCGAGATCCTGTTAGACTGCATCAAAAATAGTTGAGCAAAGTTCATGTGTTCCTGGTTGAGCATGCAGTAGATGATCATTAGCTCCGCGTCTCTCAGGGAGCTGTTCTCCTTCCTGGCGAACAGAGTGTGGGCCAGAATCGCACGGACCATCCGGATGACTGGGTTCCGGATCATGGAAGCCTTGCAATGCCCCGATGCCCAGCTTGGGCTCCCTTCGGCACAGATGTGGGGCCAGAAGGTCTTGCTGTCGAAACCTCTCGGTTTGGTGTAGTCGCCAAGGTTAACAACACCAAACGCCCTGTTGATCTCCTTGGTCGTGATCTTTCTATCTTTATTTCCGGCGCGGAAGGTGGCTCTGGTGGGTGAAGTCCTCCCTTTGGTGGTGATCTCAAGAGTGGACAAGATCTCGAGGGTGAACCTCTTGTATGTCGGAGCCTCAAGTTCCAGCAGGGGCGCCCAGCCAATGTTGGAGAAGAGCTCCTTGACGTTGTCATATAACCCCATGGACGTCATTGCCTCAGTGTCGGCATAGCAAGTACCTTCCACCCCACGCTCGGCCAGAGTTGCAAATTTGGCCAGCACGCTCACATCTTGGAGCCCTGCAATCCCATATGCTTCGGGATTAAGGTGACGACGGGGTGCCATTTATCCTACAAATAAAACTATGCATCAACCACCAAACAAGGAAAACAAATAGACCACAAGAACCAAATATAACGAAGAAATACTATCCTAGATAAACAATGATAAAACCATGAAACCTAAGTTCAACTAATGAGTTAAAACACACCATGCATCATCTCAATTGTCAAAATCAACATCAATTCAATAAAATTGCCACCCTACACCTTATTTCAATATGTCAATCAAATCCCCCAAACTAATAGTAATATGCAATTAATCAAAAACCAACATGAATTTAAATATGTAAGAACAATTCAACTCAACAAAAACATCCTCCCCATAGGGCAAATAAGCAATTCAAGGGAAATTTACAATTACGAAAAAGCAAGATGCAATGTAGGTAGGGAAACATGAACATAAGTATAAACTAACCTAAGGATCGAATTAAACATGAGAAAAGATGAGAGAATACCTGGAAATTGAAGCAAAATTGAAGAACAATTGAAAAACCTAGGAATTGAGGGTTGAATGATTTTCGAGCGAATTGGAGTAGACCACTCGGATAGAAATCTTCACAATGTCGTGGGAGAGTGTTGTGCAAAAGGAATTTGAGAGATAGTCAAAGATGAGTGAGAATTTGAAGAGAGAAGATTCATGGGTGTTGTGTTTTTGAATGAGAATGTGGGAGGGAATGAGAGAAAAAGCATCGCGTTCAGTTTTTAAAGCAAAATCGGGGACCTGGGATGCGATCGGCGATAGCCGATCGGGCAAGTGGGTCGCCGATCGTGTCCCATAGCAAATGCGCGAAAATTGCAATTTCGGCGACCTGTTTACATAATTGGCGACGGCCAAAAATGTAAATAGGTCGCCGAGTATGTACCGAAGCTCATTTTGAAAAATTGCACAACCGGCGACCTAACCAGCAAAACCGGCGATCGCCGATTCTGATTTTTGGTCACCGGTTATGTTGCGTACCTCTTGGACTTTTGACAGGGAATTCGGCGACCCGTGTTCCCGATCGGCGATCGCGACCCGTGTTCCCGATCGGCGATCGCCGATCGTGTAAGTGGGTTGCCGATTCCGGTACGAAACTCAGCAAAATTTCTCGTTTTGAACCTGTTTCCTGCATCCAATGAACTCAATACCCAAACGTGAACGTAACTATGGAAAAATGGCAAAATCGACTCAAATCAAAGGCAAAATGAACACAATAAAACACCTAAAGACCTCAAAATGACTAGAAAACAAGTTGGGTTGCCTCCCAACAAGCGGTTTATTTAATGTCTGTAGCTAGACGATTCAGTGATTGACTACGGATCAGATAAATAAAGCTCAGATACAGCAACAACAGTCTCAAATTGAAAATATGGCTTCACCCTGTGACCATTGACTGTGAAGTGTGTGCCATCAGCTCCTACAAAATCTAGTGTCCCATTTGAATGCACATTCTCAATAACATATGGACCAGACCATCTAGACTTCAGTTTCCCAGGAAATAAGCGTAGACGAGAATTAAATAACAGTACCTGATCCCCCGGATTGAAATTTCGGCTGCGAATGCGCCGGTCGTAAAACAGTTTGGCGCTCCTTTTAGAGTTTAGAACTCTCATATGCCTCAACCCGAAATTCTTCCAACTCCGTCAACTGGATACATCGCTGCTCAGATGCAGTCTTCAGATTCTAGTTGATCTTCTTCACAGCCCAGAAAGCTTTGTGCTCTAACTCCACCGGTAGATGGCAAGACTTTCCGAACACCAATTGGTACGACGACATGCCAATCGGAGTTTTGAATGCTGTCCGGTAAGCCCACAGCGCGTCATCCAATCGAATCGCCCAATCCTTCCTGGATACTACAGACTTCTCCAGGATTTGCTTGATCTCCCGGTTCACCAACTCAGCCTGTCCATTGCCTTGGGGATGGTACGGAGAAGTGATTTTATGCTGGACTCCGTACTTCGACAGTAAACTCCCCAGCCATCTGTTTCGGAAATGGGATCCACCGTCACTCAGCAGCGCTCGTGGTGCTCCAAAGCGGGTCAAAATGTTTTTCTGAAGAAATTTCAGCACCACCTTGGAGTCACTGGTGACCGTGGGAATGGCTTCAACCCACTGAGTCACATAGTCCACCGCCAGCAGAATAAATTGATATCCATGGGACTTAGGGAATGGTCCCATAAAATCAATGCCCCAAACATCGAAGGGCTCAATTTCCAGCATGAACCTCTGAGGCATTTCATCATTCTTCGAGATAGTCCCCATCCTCTGACATCTATCACAAGTGGTCACAAACTTCTGACAATCTCGATAAATGGTAGGCCAGTAAAATCCGCTGGTGAGGATTTTTATGGCCGTCCTATTTGCTGCGCAGTGGCCTCCGTAGGGGGATAAGTGACAATCCCCCATTATCTTCTCTCGCTCATGTGTGCCAACTCATCGCCGGATCACCATGTCGGCGCATCTCCGGTATAGGAATGGCTCGTCCCAATAGTAGAACTTGCATTCATTCAAGAACTTCCTTCTCTGGAGGGATGTAAGATTAGGTGGTAAGACACCTGCAACCAGAAAATTAACTAGATCCATATACCATGGATCCGCTTCCTCCATAGCAAATAGCTGCTCGTCCGGAAAAACTTCAGTAATGCGGATCCTTTGGTCATCTCCTTCCACCGAATTCTCCAACCTTGATAAATGGTCTGCCACCACATTCTCACAGCCATTCCGGTCTTTGATTTCCATATCGAACTCCTGCAACAGCAGGATCCACCGGATCAACCTCGGCTTTGCCTCCTTTTTTGCAAACAAGTACTGGATCGCAGCATGATCCGTGTATACCACCGTCTTTGCCCCAACCAAATAAGCCCAAAATTTGTCGAAGGCGAAGACCACAACCAGTAATTCCTTCTCAGTGGTGGTGTAGTTCACTTGGGCTTCATCCAGAGTTTTGCTGGCGTAGTGTATTACTCGGAAAATCTTGTTCCTCGTCTGCCCCAAAGTAGCTCCAACTGCTGTGTCACTGGCGTCGCACATCAGTACAAAAGGTTCTGACCAGTCTGGTGAAATAAGAACCGGGGCGGTAGTAAGAGCCCACTTCAGCTTCTCAAATGCCTGCAAACATTGCTCATCAAAAACAAACTTGGCAACTTTCATAAGTAGAGAACTGAGGGGTTTGGAAATTTTAGAAAACTCCCTGATAAACCTCCTGTAGAAGCCTGCGTGACCCAGAAAGCTCCTCACCGACTTCTCATTGGTGGGGGGTGGCAGCTTCGAGATCGCCACAATCTTGGCGCGACCTACCTCTAAACCTGCAGCAGAGACTTTGTGACCGAGGACAATGCCCTCTCGCACCATAAAATGACATTTCTCCCAATTCAAAACCAGGTTAGTCTCTTGACAGCGCTGCAGAACAGTAATAAGGTTTTCTAAACAATTATCAAATGAATGACCAAACACTGAAAAGTCATCCATAAAAACCTCCATAATATTTTCGACAAGCCCATTAAAAATTGAAATCATGCATCTCTGAAATGTAGCAGGAGCATTACATAATCCAAAAGACATGCGCCTATAAGCAAAAATTCCATACGGGCAAGTAAATGCAGATTTATGCTGGTCCTCGGGGGCTATCGCTATTTGGTTATATCCAGAATATCCATCTAAAAAGCAGTAAAAATCATACCCTGCTAACCTATCCAGCATCTAATCAATAAAAGGGAGAGGGAAGTGGTCCTTACGAGTAGCACTGTTAAGTGCTCTGTAGTCGATGCACATCCTCCAGCCCGTAACGGGCCTGTGGGCAATCTCCTGGCCACTTTCGTCCTTGATGACGGTAGTACCTCCCTTTTTGGCCACTACTTGTGTGGGGCTCACCCATTCGCTGTCCGAGATGGCATATATCATGCCAGCGTCCAGTAGTTTCAGCACCTCTTTTCGCACCACCTCCTGCATAATGGGGTTTAACCTTTGTTGCGGCTGCACCTTAGGCTTGTAACCATCTTCAAGTAGAATCCTGTGCATGCAAATAAAAGGGCTAATACCCTTTATGTCAGATAGCGACCACCCAATGGCAGATTGGTGGTCTCTCAAAACACGCAGTAATCTATCCAACTGACTAGTAGATAAAGTGGCAGATATTATTACCGGATATGTATTGTTTTCGCCCAAGTAGGCGTACCTCAGATGGTCCGATAGGGGTTTCAATTCCAGTACTGGAGGCTCCTTCATGTCTTTTTGCAGCAAGACCATCTTGCGAGCCTCCTCTTCCTCTTGCTCGCTTCTCAGCTGCAGAAAATTTGCACTTTCCAACCTGCTCTTTTCACCTGCACCATCTAATGCTAGAACAGACTCTAGCAGCTCATCACAGGCATCATAAAGCTCATCACAAGAATAAACAGAATTTTGTACCCCATAATCTAAAGAATCAGTAGAGATGATAGATGAATCACAAGGATACAAAACCTGAACCATATCGCACTCCTCAAAGCAGTCATCTGAGTCGTGGCGCTCCATGGCCTTGTAGATGGAGAAAGTGATCTTTTTGTCGTTCACCCTCAACGTGAGCTCTCCTTTCTTGATGTCAGTGAGGGCATCAGCAGTGTTGAGGAAGGGCCTCCCAAGGATAAGTGGAATATTTCGGTCCTCTGCCATGTCTAGGACCACAAAATCAGCTGGGAAAATGAATTCCCCGACCTTCACTAGCACATTTTCTACTACCCCTTTAGGGTAGTTCACCGACCTGTCAGCCATCTGAAGTCTGATGGTGGTCGGTTTGATGTCTCCGATTTTTAATCTCTTGAAGATAGAGAGGGGCATAAGATTGATGCTAGCCCCTGAATCGCAGAGCACCTTCTCAAAAGTTTGCCCCCCAATCACGCAGGTAATTGAGAAACATCCCGGATCTGATCTCTTAACTGGCATCTTTTTCTGAATAATGGCGCTGCATTCCTCAAAGAGATTTACTGTCTCAAATGCGCCAAAGGGCTTCTTCTGGGTAACCATATCCTTCAGAAATTTCATGTACCCAGGAATTTCCTGTACCACTTCGATCAAGGGGAGATTGATGTGGATTTTCTACATATGCTCCAGGAAGCGCTTATACCTCTCCTCTTTCTGCTTCTTGACAAACCTCTGTGGGAAAGGCACAGCAACAGGACCAACTGATTTTTATTTGTCTTCAGGACAGGTTTCTTTACCCTTCTTTGCATGTTCTTCTTCAGGACGAACAGGGTCAGGCTGTACAACTTCAGGTTGCACAGGCGTGTCAGTGAGCATAGATGTCCCCTCATAACCTCTGCGGGTGGTAATGGCATTGCAGTGGTCCTTTGGATTCACCACAGTGTTGCTGGGAAAATGTCCTGGAGTGTGCTGGTTGCCAATTGCGTTAGCTATCTGGGAAATCTATGTATCCATCTGCTTCATGTGTTTTCCCATTCCCCCCATGTTATTCTGCAGCTGAGAGATTCCTCCGTCTGTCTTCGTAGTCATAGCATTGGAGACCGCGATGAATTGTGTTAGGAGCTCCCTCATGCTTGGCTCCTTTGGCTCATTTGCTGCTCCATGATTTGCGGCAAACCCAGGTGGAGGCTGCAGAGCATTGTTCGGGTTCCCATAAGAAAAGTTGGGATGATTCCGATTGTTGGGATGATACACCATGTTCCCCAATGGATACCCTCGATTGTTGTTGAAGTTTCTCTGGTTCACATAGTTTGCATCCTCCATTTGCTTCTCATTCCCCTGCTCATAACCTTGCTGAGGGAGGTTATTTTCCAACTTGGCAATGCGGGTCTCCAGTAATTTAGTGGAAGCAGCCACTTCTTTCCTCATCAACTTGACCTCAACAGCTATATCTCCAGTATCATCAACTGCTGCTATCCTGTGATCCCCCCTGTCTGCTGGCCAGTTGTACTCACTTTTCGCCATCACTTCCAGTAAAGTTAACCCTTCCTGTGGTGGCTTAGCAGTCCCTCCAGCTGAAGCATTCACATGCTTCTGGGTCTCCCTGTCCAGTCCTTTGTAGAAATGACACATCTGCTGCTTCTCAGTAAAACCATGGCAAGGGCAGGTGCGCAAGAGATCCTTGAAGCGCTCCCAAGCCTCGTACAGTAACTCTCCAGAAAACTGCCTGAACTGTGAAATCTGAGTCTGTAACTGAATAGTTTTGCTGGGTGGGAAAAATTGAATCAAGAACAGCTTGCATAGTTCCTCCCATGTTGAGATCTCATTGCAGTTCAGAGTCATATACCACGATAGTGCTCTGTCGCGCAGTGTGAAGGAAATCAGGCGCAACCAAACATAGTCAATGGGCACCTGATTCTGCATAACTGTATCGCACAACAGAAGGAACCTCTGAATGTGTAGATGAGGGTCCTCGGTGGGCAATCCCCCATACTGATTCTGTTGAGCTGTGTGCATCAAACCAGTCTTCAGCTCAAAATTCGGTGTATCCACCTTCAATCCAAAATCTGCATTACGATGCCTATCAGTCATCGGCTCGTACATCTCATCGATGGTGGGTGGTCGTGGTACTTCAAGAACTTGACGCTCTTGAAGTCTTAGATTCATTTCCTGTAGCTGCCTCTACAGCTCAGCTATCTGTGCCGCCTGATCGTCAGCCATAGTGAACGCTAACTTTCTTCGCGCAGTGTTTCTTTGGCAGGTGGATTCGATCTCCGGATTGAAAGGTTCAGGAGGTGGACCTTTTGACCTGGTTCGCATATACTACCTGCACGAAAATAGACAGTGAATAACACAGAAAAGAAACAGAATGTAAAATAAATGTGCGTAAAATAAAGCCTAGAGTAATTAGCGTAATATCAGGATTAGTGTCAATTATAAATCTATGTAGTCCCCGGCAACGGCGCCAAAAACTCGATAGCGCGTTTCACAACGCGCTAAAGCTGCAAGTGTACAGACCACTACAGAGGGCAAGTAATAATTTTATCGATCTCAAGGACTGCAGGCTCGAAGTATAATCAAGCACTAAAGCATAGACACCGTACTACTATCTAGGAGAATTAGAAAAAGAGGTTGGTTTATTTAAAACTATCAATGATTTAAAAGCAGAGTAAAGTAAATGACTAATTTAGCTGGTTTTAGAAAACTTATGAGAAAACAGGATTCTAGGGTAATCCACTTTGAATAATTATCAAATAACTCTTTATGTAATTCAATCCTAATTTAATTCCCAAAGATGTGAGTTAATCGCAATGTGTGTTAACAGGTGTGTCGATTGACAGGGGGCCTGTTGATCGACACGGAGCCTTCCTATCGACCCATGCTCGCGATCGACACAAAGGTAAATCCTCCCTATTTTTTTCAAAAGTAAACTAAAATAATGGAAAAACTGAAAATTGAAATTAAAGTTAAACACACCAACAAAAATAGAAACAAAAATCGAAAAGCAAAACAACGGGAATTGATAATAAAGCATGTAAAAGTTGGGTTACCTCCCAACAAGTGCTTTAGTTAACGCCGTAGCTCGACGGTACCTCTTTTCTCAAAGCTAAGGTGGGGTAGAACGCACTCGCCTTCCTCGGGCATCCACCATTAGACCAAGCGATCTTGAATGACAACAATGAGCTCGGGGTGAGATGGTGTAATTGACAGTTTTGCCACCTCATTCCCTTGCTCCCATTCTTGAGCGGCTTGATCTTCCTTGTCTTCTTCAAGTTCTTCCTCTTCATCTTCAATGGAGGTGATTCTGTAGCATTCGGATTGTTGCCGGCTTTTGTCGAGTTTGAATGTGATCTTTTCCTCATTTGCTAGAAGGGTGATCTTCTCACCGCGGCAATCAATCAGAGCAGCACTAGTATCCAAGAATTCGCTTCCCAAGATGAGGGGTGTGCTGCCATCTTCCTTCATGTCCAAGACTACAAAATCTGCAGGGAAAATTAGATGACCCAAACGAATGAGAACATCCTTAAGTATACCTTTGGGCGAGACATAGATCGGTCTTCCATCTGCAATGTAATTGTAGTCGGCCTCAACTATCCAATCTTGAGCACTGGAAGATGGAAAAGGGCATCAGATTAATGTTGGCTCTAGTGTCGCACAACACCTTTGGAAATGCAATCCCCCCGATCTCAACTGGAATGGAGAAGCATCATGGATCGCTTCTCTTGACTGGAAGTTTCTTCTGTAGGATCATGTTGCATTGCTCATGAAGCTTGACAGTTGAGTTCTCCACAAAATGCTTCTTCTCGCTCATCAACTTGCGGACATACTTCATGTAACCTGGAATTTCACTCGAAGCTTCAATTAGTGGCAGGTTAATGCTTATCTTCTTCAAGTTATCAACAAAGCGAGAGAACTTAGAATCCTCCTTCTGTTTGGCAAAGCATTGAGGAAAGGGCATCGGAGGTGGTCTAGCAGCTTTGGAACTTGAATTCTTGTGCTGGGGAAGCTGCTTTGTCGATTGGGCAGCAGTCATGTCGATCTGTCCTCCCTATCAATCGATAGGGGGTGTGTCGACCGACGCACCTGCTGAGTTCCGATCGATTGAATCTTCTTTATCGCTCTAAATCTCTGCATCCTCTTGTCCTTTGTGTCGATCAACAAGGGGGTTGTCAATTGATATAAAGGGCAATCCAGCGGGCTGCTCCTCCTCTTCTCCCTCAAACTTGATTTGGGGCATGCTCGGACCTGTGTAGCTGGTTTCGGACCTCAGTTTTATGGCTTTTCATTCCTTTTGATTCTTTGGGTTGATTTCGGTGGTGCTTGACAGCTTTCTCGGCGTGTGTTGCACACCAAGTGAGGTGGCAATCTGGCTGACCTGCGTCTCGATGATCTGCACGTACTTTCCAAGCCAGTCCACTTTGGTATTGACTCCTGCTACCTCCTGCTCAATCTTTCCAACCCGGTAGTCGGAAGCCTTTGTAAACTTTTGTAGCACCTCGTCGAGGCTCTCATTTTTCTTCTCCACGATCTCACCATTCTGCACATCAAAGTCTGGTGGAGGATGTTCAGCACCTTCCGGCTGAGCATAGGAAAATTCATGATGAGCTCTCAGGTGGTAATGCTGATATCGCCCTTGTTGGTCCCTTATGATCAAAGTCGTCGTGGTTACAATAAAGTACACACACGAAGTGCAGCGGAATATATTGCGTTTACTTGTATTTGGATTATTCTCAACTCTATTTTAGTTAATGTTTACTTAGGTTACCTTTTTCAGTTATACACTAGCAACTTGGTCACTAGGTTTTAAAACATACTAGCTCGGAAAGCAGTAACAACAAGACAACACACAATTTATATTGGTTCGATCAAATGATCTACGTCCACTCCTAAGCCGAATTGCTAAGAATTTTACTAGAAAGTATACGGTGTACAAAGAGTTGCCTTTCCTGTTAAGCAATCAGCCGTCGATGGGTCAGTCTGCTTTACGGCTATCTTCCGATACTCCGGACTTTCCTGGTATGGCTCCTGCTGATTCAAGGGCGCACCTTTGTAAAACTCGCTTTCACCACTCGCTTGGAAGAGTTTAAAGTTCCCTCCGAACTATCGTGTGTTCTCGGCTTCAATGCCCACCTTAATCAATTTCTTCACAAGAAATTGACTGCTGGATGCTTTTCTTAAAAAGAAAGTGATCCCAATGATTGAAGATTCTTGAATCAGTTCAAGAATCACTCAGAAGAATGCCAGACGTGTAGTGAGACACTCAGAATATTGAAGGCCTTTTGATATCTCTGGATTATACCTTCCAACTGGACTGCTCTCTTGCTTTTTTTTTGCTTTTTGGAATCTTTTGTATATCGAGTTTTGGTTAGAGAGTGAGCAGCTCCTGCATCTTCCTTTGACTTGCCTTTTATAGCTGTGTCCTCGAAGTTTGAGTCGGCAGATCCGTTTAGACACAACGGATCTTTCTCCTTAAATGCAGGTAGCTTTTCACTAACTTTTCTGCTTTTGCACAGGCTTTTCCGTCCTACTTCTGACATGGTTAATCGTCGCGTGTTGGTCAGAATGGCGGTGTAGCAGTTGTTCAGGTTTGCTTTGCTGAGCTTCTACTGGTACGGGATGCTGGATCTCTTTCAGCATACTTCTGGACTCAATGCGCAGCTAGTGCTTTGTCTGCTACTCTGACTTTGGTTTGCTAGCATCTTCAGCAGTTTAGGACGTGTTTGTCAAATGCTGACTCCTTAGTATTCTGTTATTGTTAGCAGTTTTCCTTTAGCATTCTTTGATGTTTGCTCAGATACTTCCAAGCAGTCTATTCTATTACAACTCGATGTTTATCCTATACAGGACATTACATAAGTTGCTAAGCTATGCTAATGTTCAGCAATGATCAACCATCTACTAAGGTTTGATCCAACAAAACCTTTTACAATGAGATCCTAAGGGTAATTCATGAATATTTTCCCAACAATTTCCCCCTTTTTGGTGCGATCAAAGCTTATTAGGGATTGCTGAGACTTAGCTTAGAAGTTCTGAGTTACAAGGAAATTTCTAGACACACTATCTCAGAGTCTTTCTTTGCTTTAAGTCCTTAAAAAATTATTACAAGCAAATCATTCAGCAACCATTTAAAGATCCCTGGTTTATCTTTTTGGATTCTGATTCGTTGAGTACACAGAAAGTGTATTTCAACTATTGTTCACACTCGGAAAATCAGAATTTAGACAATAAGATTTTGCCATGATTCTGATGATTTCATATATGATTTTGCAATTACAAGTTTAGAGAAATCATTTCAGAATCATGGTAAAAAAAAATGAGTATAGAGAGTGACCTTAGTTCTGAGCATCTGGTGGAGGTTTTGGCTTCTCAAGAGACTCAACTTTCTTTATCGTCATGGCCATTAGTTTCTCCATCTATTCAATACGTGCTCGTTGGTCTTCTCTTTGTTGTTCTTCTAACTTCATCCTCCGTTCCATCATTGCACGTTCAAATTCTTTTTCTTTCAGCAGCAGCTCAGCTTCCTCTGCTTTTATCCTTGCTTGTTCAACAATCCTTCTTTCTTCCCCCTCTTTGAGAGCATTCAAAACAGAAGTGGAGAAAGACTTCTGTGCATCAAGATCGACGTTGAGAGTCATCACATTTGTTTGCACTGTAGACACGGTTTCTTCTACATGTGTGATCTTGGTAGCGACTTGACCAACTTGTTGCTGAACAGAGGTTTTCACTTCAGAGATTGCTCCTCGGATATCAGCAACCTCTTTCAGAACCTCTTCATTGAATCTGGCTTGCTGGATATCGCGTTGATGTAGGGCGTTATGAAGTATGTTGACAAGAGATTGGAAGCTTACTTGGACTGGTTCAGCGGCAATGGGACTGTCAGAGACAACTATTTCAGTACCGCTTGCTAATGTAGGAGCTTCACCATCTTCTATTTCCACTGTAACAATTGCAGATGCTTGAGCTGCTACTTCAACTCTTTGTGTGGCAACATCAAGAACCACATTGGTATCTACTTCCATGGACTCACTCACTATATTCTGATCGAGATTTGAGTCATAACCTTGAGTTTCAGAGACTTGAAGTGAGGTTGCGGCTCGAGTGTATTCTTTCTGAAAGTTAATAATTTTGAGATAGTCTTGTCTCCTGGCCTCCTGTTCTTTTTCTTCTTCGATCGCGGCTAGTTCGAGACTTCTACTCGTAACTTCTCCTCATAAGCAGCTTTCCGCTTCCGATAAGCAATCATTGCAGCCCTTTGTCGTTTGGTTAGTTCCATGTGGGCCAAGGACTTCTTATCTGGAGCAAACTTTGATCTGGGCAGGGTCTGAGATGGAAGTAACTTCCTATGAGCGCGGATGGCTTGCAATCGAGCAATTACTTGTTGATCAGTATATTGTTTCGTGCAAGATGGCTGATCCATCTACTCATTTGCCCAGGTTTCTTCGGAATGCCAGAAATTAAGACCTTTTCTAGCGATAATAATCATCCTTTCCTCAAAACAGAGTTCATGCATGATGTAGTCATAAGTTTTCCATCGTCGAAATTGAGTACCAAGCACTCTGCCTTCCTCTGTTTCTTCGTGAATCTCAACATAGAAGACTCCTGCAATGTCCCTATTTACTTCTTGCTCTACGAAGGCTAAGATCTCATCTGTTGGTCCCGGATTATCAGGGTATAACTTAGCAGCGGAAAATGTGGATAATCGTTTCTTGCACTCTGATGGTTACTCAGCTGACTGGGACCTTGACAGCTGGTAAGTCAACTTGCACTCTGCGTACTCAGCTGACTGGCGACTGGCTCGTCAGCTGGTAGCTCAAGACTTAGAATATTTTTAGCCTTGTTTGCACAGTTATATCAGTTTTCAGATATACACCAGCACTTGGGTGTTGAGTTTTAAATCAGTATGAAATGCAGAAAGCTGATAAAAGACAAAGGATTTATAGTGGTTCGATCAACTGATCTACGTCCACTCTCCAGTCGTAGCACTGGAAATTTCACTAAGAGTAATCGGGTACAAGCGTCCTACGATCTATCTCTAGCTGGTGAATGCCTCGTCCACCAGTTCACTAGATCAACCGCTCCCGGCCTTGTCCTTCTTCAACTCTGATCAGCTGGTGGAGTGCGAGCACGTCACTTCAACCTCCACAGCTTCACTGGGTGTTTAGTTCTCCCAAGAACATATCTTCTCAATACGGCAAAAGCCCGTAATAACTCAAGTGCTGGCTGGCACAAGAGCTGCTGTGAACTTCCTCAGAAGAGAAAGAACACCAAAGAGATCAGTAACTTACAAGCTGGAAGCTTAAAGTCTCGTGTTTGAATAAATCAACACACGGATAGCCTTTAGAAAGGCCTCGAAAGTGTTTTGCTTCTACTTGCTTGAGCGTAATAAATTTGCAGTCTTTCGGTAGGTGAGCGAGAGAGAAGAGTATTGAATGTTGATGGATCCCAGGTATTTATAGACGCGGGATCCCATTCAAATCTTCTAGCCGTTTGGACACATCCGGAAAAGGTCTCTGTCCTCGCATGTCCTTCAGACGGCGGCAGGTAGGAATTTCCGGAAAGCGCCATGCTTTTGTCCACTTTATCTGACATTGATCTCTTTATGTCAGAACGGCACTATTCGTCAGTACGAGGAATCGGAACTGGTGTCTTGAACTGATAGACTTTAAGGTATCCTCCTTAAAGTCATACTTTGTCAGTTAATTCCTCGACGAATCTTCTTTTTGTCTCTAAGACTCTGGGAGAGAGAATCTGAAATTCTGCTGGTAACATCCGACTGGTAGATCATTCTGGTGATCTTGTGCTGGCAGTCTCTGCTGGTGACTTGCGCTGGCACAATCTAAGTCTACCAATATATCTGATGTTAACTCTTGGAATCTCCCATGACTGGTGGCTTCACCGCTGGTGAATAGTGTCAGTGAGAACACGTATTCTGCTGGTAGGATTTGTCAGCCGCCTGCTGGTGAAATCCTTCCCAACTGGTGAACAGTAGCCAGTCATTAGCTCTTTCTCATGCTGATGAACAGTGTCAGCATGAGTCTTTGTCAGCCGCCTTCGGATGAGACTTTCCCAACTGGTGAACAGTAGCCAGTGGTAAGTACATCTCATGCTGGTGAACAGTGTCAGCATGAGTCTTGATCAGCTGCGACTTACAACTCAAAAGACCTAGACAGGACTTTACATTTGAGACTGGAGCTATTCTAGAGTCAAACTGACGCTGGTAGGACTTAGGATTTGATTCACCAAAACACCAAAACTAGAATCTAAACAAGTAGCTACTGGGGAAAGGAAACTTAGCCAAATTTCCCAACAATTTCCCCCTTTTTGGTGCGATCAAAGCCTAACCAGCGAGCACTCAGCTGATGAGGAAGGTTACAAAGTATTTCAGGGTTTTACAAAATAAACCTATCAGATCTAAACCCATGAAACTACTTCCTCACATCAGCTCTAACTAAAAATCTTCCCCCTCAAACCAGGAGAGATATTGCTCGTTTAAAATATGAAAATTGAGATCAGAGCAAAAAGATTTAAAGTGTGTGATACGAGTGCTGGTGCTGATTACACTGGAAGTGTAAGTTCAGCTGGTAAGTAAATACTTAGACAATTTGTTGGACAATGAGGAATTGTCATCAACTTGTCAGTAATCAATCCATTTAATATGTTGCAGTTACAAGTACAGGATAGAAAACTGACTAATCTAGCTGATAAGCATTTACTTACAACAAAATAGAGAAGCTAGACTATGGCTGAGAAGATGATCCTGGTGATTGAGTTCTGCTTGTGAGCGACCTCAGGATCTCAGTGAGCGCTGCCATATCTTGTCTGCTCTTCTCCCTTTCCTCAGCAGCAATCCTCCTCTCCTCTTCAGCAAGACGAGCTCTCTC